>DVRM01000024.1:0-15588 GCA_018232405.1 Junonia genoveva | reverse complement strand
GCCATTATACGCAAAAGATGCGGATCCTTGGTGTACAGATTGCGGGATAGTCCCAACAGCATCATGAAGGTAATTGCTAGCAGGTTAGACTGTAAGTATGTTAGTCATTGCTGTGCTATTTCGAGCGGATTAGTTCAGCGATTACTACCATAATTACAATTTAGTGATAGTTTTTTGTTAATTAATTTATTATACTAACATGGGAGAAAAGTAATATGTATCACTCACAATAAAAATGAGTCATAGTCACTTCAAATAAAAAGTTATTAATATTATTATTATTATAAATAGTCCATTTCTTTTACATCTGAAAATGCCTAATTTCAGTGACAACTAAAATTTCATAATATGCTTTCTTTCTTTATTTAGATACACCTACGAGTCGAGTGAGTAATATTTTGCTGCAAGTGTGCTGGTGCATTTATCATTTATTCAGCATGTGCATGGTCGTGGAACCCTGTTATCAGATGCAGAAAGAGGTATACGCATCATATTATATATTTTGCTTTTATAAAATACTTTTGATCATCACATCCATGATAAATATTTCTATAATGTTTGGTTTTGGCAGAATTTTGTTAACGAGGTAAGATGGCATAGTGTTTAGAACACAACGTTCTTAAACAATAATCCTATATAATAATAAAGCCGGGCTAACACCATTTTATTTTCTTAAAATTTAGCAAACTGACTGACGACTGAAATCTACCAGTATGCCTTTACTGGCTACCAATGCTACCAATATCCAGGGCGGTAATCATCAGGGGGCTGCTTGTTTTATCACTAAATTAAAACAACAATTTCTGATTACCAGACAGAGAAGACTCAAGTGCTCGTCGGTTACTTGATGCGGAACCTGTCACCCACGGACCCCTCGTTCGTAGACCTGGACATCTTCTGCCGCCAGCTTCATGAAAACAGGCCCACGTACACACCGCTTGGGATGTGTACTCTTTCAAGACCACTGATCGTTCGGGTAAATGTGCTCTTGGCGGCGTAGCGTTTGACGTCATAGGCGAATATATAAAATTCTTGGTTTAGTGACCCGACGTTGATGGGTACAAACAGAATTTCTGAATGTTTAACCTAACTATAACCACCTTTTATAGCCTTTTATACACTGTTGTTAACGCATGTGTTTTCCTTTTCCCTTTTGTTGTTTACTTGCCTACATAAAGTTTAAAGTTGGTACTTAGTACTTGTCCTTTAATTTTATTACTGAATTCCTAATTGTATATAGTTAATAATTTCAGACTTATCTTTGATAGTAGGTATGAAGTATACAATGGTTGTATTCTTGATGCTTTCAGAGATATGTTTAAAGCTTTATACTTTTAAAGGCTATTCTCAGTGGCGGATTAAACTATTTTGCGCCCGTAGGCACTGACACAAAAATCGCTTCATGCGCTAAAAAAATAGCGAATATACAGTTTTAGCTAAAAAAAGGTCGTTACCTCCCTTTCTCTAGCGCCCCCTTATGCACTCGCTCGCCCCCTCCTGCACCGCCCCTAGACACGTGCCTACTTTGCCATAAGGATAATCCGCCACTGGTTGTTCTGAAAATGTTTAGTTGGTATAAAATAACGTCCAGTGGTTTTATTTATTGTAGATGTTCTTTATCAGGTTTTTTTGTTTCAGATAATCGGTGCCGTGACAACATACCTTGTAATTATTTTCCAATTTCGCACTAACGAGTCTACCAGCGGCGGCAATGTATTATAAAGTTACTTTCAATTACATACTTTTAATTTGACTCAATACTGCTTTAGTAGTATTATTATTTATTCGTGGTATAATGTAACTGTCGCTTAATGCATTATTTGCTTGTCATTTGTTATCGGTAAATTCTATCACCTTGAAATGTCTGAACACGAGTCGAATTAGGTTTTGCGTATGTCCGTCTAATAATCTCAACCCAGTAGGCTATTCCGACCTTTACATTTTTGACATTTAGACATTTTTGACATTTTTGACGTAAAATGTATGCACTGGATATTCTATTGAATGTCAAAAATGATAAATACTTTAGTACGACTCGGTGCCGCATCATGTCGAGTGGCGCTGCATGTACAATCGTGTGCGTGAAGGTCAAAATTTCGCTTGAGTGAGCATCGATGTAAAGGTCGGAATAGCCCTACTGATTGGTAGATATCTAATTCTTTGCTCTTCGAAACGTAATGCGAAAAGTTCAGATCATTTAAGTTTCTTAAATCGCACTATAGCACATAATGCATTATCAATTCATTTGCGTTTCAGAAACTTGATTCTGAATATCAAATACAGGATCAGGGTTTTGTATAGTTTTCAATATGATGTAATATTAACTTTTGTTTCAAAGAAATAAATGATCATAAAAGTTTATGTGTATATATTTTTAAAATGAGTCAAGGATCTCTAAACTTCATTACTACAGTACATTACGTACTGTAATAATGTCCAACATTGATCGAGATATACAAATCATGCAAACAAAATCTAAAGTAGATAATTATGAGCCGAACGTTATGAACAAACCAAAGGCGGAGTGTTGTGTTGGCGTCAATACAGTAAGTGTTGTACAAAATCTACGTCTTCTTATTAACTATTTTCATTGAAAAATGAGCTACAGAAGAGATATTTACCAAAAAATATTTGTGGGCAAAAATATGAGGTGGTAAAGTAATTCGGAAAGGGGAGGTCAAAAACTACAAACCCAGCAAATTCCGAAATTTCCCGAAAATATTCCAAGTAGCAGCTGTTTTGGCTGTCAAATGTGTTTGAGAAGAGGAGTGTGCTCTTACTAGGCTAAGTGTAGGTGTAGACAACAGTACCAGAGTAGATCTGGTGTTAGACCCTGACACTAAGATAAATCGATGTATCGCCATAGAAAAGACCCTATTTCAGCGGAACTTGGAGCCGTTTAATAAATTTAAAACATTGTTCCTTTTAGGTATAGATATAGAAAGAAAGAAATAATATAGATATGATAAAGCGCTTTAATTGAAGTGTTTATAGCAAAAATGGTGTTGCGAGAGAGGAATAGCTGCGTAGTGAGTGGCGCCCTGGCTTTGATACTGCGAGTTTCTCGTTGGGTGGGACTCGCGCCGCTTAGCTTCCAGCGCCTCCGACATGGTGGTCTGAGAGCCACCGCCTCCATGCCCATATTCGTAGCTGGCTGTATTATATTTATATTATGTCGTGAGTTGCATTGGTTTCATTTGCATAATTAATGGGTAATCAGTAATCAGTGGGTAATATTGGGAATTTCTAGGTGATGTTGGCGACATTTAAAAATGATTATGTATCACGTTGGTACAACGAAAAGGAAAAATCAATATTAGGGTTATTAAAGCGTGGCATAAAACTGATCTATCTAGTAAACGGTGTCCGATAGCCATTATAAATTTTCCGTTTGAAAGACGCCATTACACTTTACCAAACATTACGAAATGGCGATAATGATATAGAAAACTGACGTTTAAGCCGAATATATTTTATACAAAATCTTCCTATATGGGTATAGGTTCTTCTTTGTGTACATTTGTCATTTAATTGTGATTCGGATGAACCGGTTTTAATTATTTTTTGTCTGTTATCCGGATTTTCGTGACCAGAAAATGTACAACTGTACGTGATAGATGGCTACAGGATATCACAACCAGGCATGTCCACCGTCAAGATTGTCCCCCGACCAAAAAAGAGGGATGTTATAAGTTTGACCGCTATGTTTGTATGTGTGTCTGTCTGTGGTAAACGGGTGAACTGATTTAGATCCAGTTTTTGAATTTGAAAGAGGGTTTTCTAGCGGTGGTTTTTAGACATGTAATATCAAAATCGGTCCAGCCGTTTCGAGATTATATTACAATATGTGGATGTAGATTTTTCAGGTGGATTTTTGCTACTCAGTTTTGAAGCAGATATCTTTAACCGATTGAGCTGAAATTTTGCATACATGCTTAGTTACAATATACGATAAAATGCGTGACGCCATTCTAAATTCATTATGGGGGACCATTCCTACCTAGTAGAATAGTTATATTTATTGCATTTCCACAATACGGGTATCAAATAAAAGGGCTTGTTGTGACCAACTCGAAAAATTCAAATTTACACTTGTGTACAATGTTTTCATTAAAGTTAACTTCCAGGTTTATTCATGTTCGGAATGTTTACTTACGACACAGTGACAGGGAACGCGTATTTGTTCAAAGTGTCGACGATGCCTGCCGTGCTGTTTCGTGCTGCTGACTTGATCAGCATCCTCATTAACAGTTTGGGAGTATTTGGCGGGATGAAGAGAATCAAACGCCTGTTGTTTATTCTGAGGCAGATGCAGGAGGTTATCTTTAATCCGTTTTTATATTATAAATTGTGAATTTTGTTTGTTTCGCTTTTACAACGTTACTACTGAACCGATTGCTATGTTGCAGATGTAATGTTGCACAGACAAAATAATTGAAAACTATTTTTGTTACATAGCCTGCTATGCGACTGGATCTATAGGGGTGCAAATATAAAGTCCGTCCCGGTCACCCATGCTAGCTACGTCACTAGCGACACCTACTTGCAGTTTAATAGCCAGAATTCTATCTGGGGTGTTTATTCATTAAGATAAACAATTTTATGTTTGTTTCTTTAGTTTTCTTCTCCCAATCGATTAAATTTTTATAAGTAATTTTTAAGGTATTATGATTAAAAATAGTCACATGATAAAAAAAGATACCTATTTCTAGTTTATTTTGATTTTGCAGGTGAACATACAGCTGGCCTATGATAATTCATTAGAACCGAACACCCGGAAAGTCTGGACTTTCTTAATAGCTTACTGGTTTGCAGTAGTAGCTTTGATGGCATTTGGCCTCCTATTACATTCGAAAATAGGTGAATATAAACTTCTATACGATATTCCATACACAAAATATAAAATTAATTGAAGTACCTGTTTGTAATATCACAATAACAGATTTTTACTAAACGCAAAGAATATTTGCACGATACTTGTACGTAAACACCAATTTTTAACATTTTTTGTCTGTCTCTCTTCTCTCTCTGTTTTTTCCGGGATTTTAAAGTATTACAATTTAATGAAGGTTCAGAGTCGATGACTTACCGCAGTTATCTCGAGTTTGAGTTTGATTAATTTGTATGGAAGTGAACTTTGTACTTTCCTTTTCAAAAAAATTTTTGAAGTCGGTATTTTAATGGACTTAAAAAAGTTACCAATTCGTTGTCTATGTATGTAATGTTTTCAGAATTGTCTAGTTTTTGGATACCTATGTTAGTCTATACCAGCTTCTAAACACGTGTGCCAAATTTTAAAAGTGTATGTATGTTTGTATATTTGTACGTTTGTCCGCTCATATCTCCTAAAGGTCCTAAAACTATTGATCCGATTTTGATGATTATATTTTTATTGGCTTAAATTTGCTTCAACTTAGGGTATGGTACAATTTTCATCAAAATCGGTTCAGTATTTTTTGAGTTATGGAGTATTCACACACTCGTTTGAGTTATGGAACAAAACGTGTGTGTGTGACGGCCTAGCTTATCGGCAGTTAGAATCAAACCTTGAAACATTTTTAGTGACACGGTACTTATGCTGTAAACTAAAAATAACGAAATAAAAATAATTTAATAAAATAAAAATAAAAACTTTTTGAGGTCGGTGTGTGTAAATTTCTAAAATTACACAGTAAACACACCGACCTCAAAAAGTTTTTATTCATATTTTTAGTTAATTTCCTTCTTTTAAAGTCGATCTAATTGTTTATAAACCTAACGTAAACGTAACACAGCCTGCACATATGCCACTGCTGGGCATAGGCCTCTTCTCCCATTAGGGAGAAGGTTAAGGTATACATGTGTCAGAATTTCTTCCGGCACATACGGGTTTCCTCACGATGTTTTCCTTCACCGCCGAGCTCGAGATGAATTTAAACATTTTAGCACTTGAAAATCCAGCGGTGCTAGCCAGGTTTTGAACCTTTGGTTAAGATCCACGTGTTCGCACCACTAGGCCATCTCGGCTCTTAATTTATAATTATTTATATTATTTTTATTTTTAAGTTACTTGTATACCCCTTCTTTTAGGCCGTGCTAAGCCGGAAAGGGTTGTTCGTATAAATATCTACATATATGAAATGATATTTATTTCAGCGTGGGGATACACAGTTTTCTTTCTCGTCGAGACTGTTCCAACGTCCATGCTGGTGATTCAGCATGTTTTCTTCTTTCTGGCAATAAAATCTTCCCTTGAAATTCTCAATTGTCGGATTAAACAATTGTATTACGACGAATTGAATGGTTTGGTTTTCAGAAATGCTTTTAGTTTTTTTAAATAATCGATAGTTTTTGTCTGGATAGTTTTGTTTTTAAAACACTCTACTTATTAGCAATTTTTTTCGATAGTAAATATTAAAATAAAGAAATTTTCACAAATGCCTCACGTAATTGTTGCTCCCGTACTAATATAAAATATCAGTACCGATAATATTGACAGTTATCGAAGTTTCTCATTTATTTTAATTGATCATGTTATATCTATATTATATTATCGAATTACTACTTTTCATATTAGGTAATTTAGATACGGGTTTTGATTTACTTGATTTAATCCTTTTTATTTTTAATAGGTGTAGAAAATAAGGCACAGAAAATATTTTCCGTTACAAAGAATTACAGGAGAATTGTTAACTGTAATAAGTTACCAAATATTGATGCATCTGATGAGATTGAGTTCCTGATAAACAAAGGTAGTTTCGCTTCTATACATATACCTACAAGGAGATTCTAAGTCATGCTTTCAAAAAAGATCTAATTTCTAAAAAAATCAATACTACATAATACTGTGCATTATAATGCAAAACTATATTTACCACTTTGCAGTAAAAAAATGTGGACATTTATAGAATACATACGCCGATAGAATTAATAACTAATAACGCTTAGTATTAAATTTTTTGCAAGAAAAATAAAATAAGATAAAATGTTACCATACTCTTGCAAATTAAGAATTTGTATTTCAATTTTTAAAAAATCAAACACCAATAATAGTCCGTCCAGTCTGCTGAGATGTTTCTTACCTTGGGTTTTTGGCCACATCGGCAATTTTGGCAATGGACCACTTCATTCAAAGTCTTGTGATATGGCAATGAACGTGTTAAACAATAAATTAATGGAATACCTACGTGATACAATGATAAAAATATTGATTTATTTCTTTCAGACAACGTAACGAATATTTCGCCACATGCTAGGAGAACGCTTGAGAAATTGGCTCAAAATTATCTTTCCATAAACAGCATAATATCTCAGATGGTAGATTTGGAAGGTGGCCGGCAGCTTACACTCATTTGCGGTCATATTATGTACATTATAGTCACGGTATTTAACTTGTCCACAATGCTAACAGGTAATTAATTGAGATCAATAAAAGCCTAACCAGTTGAAGTGTTTAGATATTACAAAATTCAAATTTTCTGTTCTTGCTCTTAGATTTTTACAAAAACTTGTAATGTAATAAATGCTTCTTATATACAAGGTCGTTTTGAATGTAAAGACATAATATTTGAGAAGTAAAACAACATTCACTTGGTTATTATCTACACCTATACCACAGAGTATATATCGTAAGAGGGAAGATTTGATAACAGATTTATTTGAACTGAACAGGTACCGAAACTACTTGGCCGATTTCAAAATATTCTTTCACTGTTGGGAAGCTATACCATCTCCGGTGAACATAGGCTATTTTAAATTTTCAATATAGTTAGGAATAGCACAAAGTCAAAGTTGCTAGTACAAAATGATGGTCCCATATCAGCTTGCCTCTTCTATTACAGTTACATCCAGTACGCGAATCCCCCTGGTCATGTGTCAGTGTCTGTGGTTGGTGTTCCACTGTGGAAGACTTGTGATAGGCATCGAGCCTTGTCATCGCTTGTGGGCTGAAGTAAGCTTTGTGTTATCTTCATTATAAATAGTAATGACAGATGATAGAGAGGGAAAGAAAGATGAGCGATATATAGCGAGAGAGAAAGAGTAAATGCGAAGTAAACAAGGAGTTCACTTGACCATCGAACCAATTAAAAAAATGTGGTACGATGCTATATGTTATATGGTAAAATGCTGGTAAGCTTTAATAGAAATATACAATCAATAACGATTCAATGGAAGTATTACAATATGATGTATAATACAAACCCACAAAAAAAAAACTATTGTAGGTTCAAAATTGGCGAAAATATAAGTGGAAATCTGGAAACATTAAAAAAGTCGCCTCCAACTATTTATGTATTGTAAAAAGACACTTAAACAATTATTTAACTTAAAGATTTAACAGAATTACACTCAAAATACGTTCTCGATTAACTTTAGTAACAAAAGTAACGAATTTAGCAGAATAACAATCAAGCAGAGCTTCCGCTTAGTCCGAGGTGTAATGACAAAGTGGTCTCGAAAATGGCCGTCCCGTCCTTTTCATAGTGTTGCTGCTAACATTTATGAACATTTTTTTTTCAGATGGAAAAAACGAAAGTATTAATTAGTGTGCTGTCATGTAAACTGGTGGACACGAGCCATCGCCGGGAGCTGGGCAGCTTCTTCCAGCAGTTCCTGTTGGCCAGGCCGTCGTGCGTGCCGCTCGGGATTTGCACCTTTAACAGACAATTGATTGCCACCGTACGATTTTTTAAAATGATTAATATTGATATTTTTTTATTTCATGTAAGGTAAGGGTAATTCTGAGGTCAGCTCAAAAGATAAATCCTCTTATTTTATACATACAAAAGTGAGATTGTTCGTTTGTATCTAGTTAAAGTTTCAAGAAAACCAAGATTGATAATGGGATTTTTCTCCCGGAAATATGAGATTGAAACCAGTTTTTAGTAGATCTTTATTGCCGAAGAAATATTGATGAAACTTATTCAGTTACGATTGCTAAGAATTCGAGACGACTCGCTTGCCCACGGTTCACCTTTCTATGATACTTTAATTTATCAAAATTATGATTTTATAATTGCACGTAATTGCAAGGTAATTCATACACCGGAGGCCCAATTCCCCACCCCTTTCCCATTAATTCCCCCTCCATACAAGGGGTATGCAAAAAGGCCGGCAACGAATTTTGTAGCTCCTTTGGTGTTGTAAATGTCCATGGGCGACAGCATTCACTTTCCATCAGGTGATCTGTCAGCTCGTTTGCCGTCCTATCCCATAAAAGAAATAGTACAAACAATTTACATAAATCTTAAATCTTCGTCCGTAAACAAACCTTACAAGTTACACATCCAATGGTTCCATCTGTTTGTAGTGTATTTAAAAACTAAAATGTCAGTGAGTGATTGTCTCTATCGAGTCCTGCATATTAATCACCGGTTGCCATGTGTCGCCGGACAGTGGGCAGTCTTACAGTGGCTACTTGGTTTAAATTAAAATATTTGGGACGACACGGACGCTCGGCCCGACGGCAACATTTGGTATTAATCGCTTGTCCTTGTTAATTTTGATAGAGATGTATAAAAATATATGCTAGATTTTAAATTTTACAAATTTAATCCTATCCTAAGACCAAGTCGAAATCTATATCGAATGTTGATATTATTATTGTTACAGAATATAACTCATATATGAAGCTTTAACAATCAAATGGCATTCAATATATTAATTTGATTGTTTATTGAATGTTCTATAATTGACACATAAACTAATATTGTTTTTTTATATACATTTCAGTTTATATTCAATAGGCATCGTGTTCAATAAACGGTTTAATTAAATCTATTCAATATTCCTAAACTTTTTTACGTCAATTTCATAAACAAAAAAAATTAAATTTTTTACATAGCTATATTAAATTAAAATATATTAAGTTATTCGTATGAAAACATCGAAACGGTCAGTACTGTGCAAACAGGGACAAATGGATAGTTAGCTAAAGCCGCGCACCGTCCTACGTGATAAATTCATTTTTGGGAAAGGTTTAATTTGTTTGCCGGCGCGCCGCTATTCGGAAAATGACATTTCTCATTGAACAGATTACCGAGATTACGAATTCATTAGGGGCGTAATATCTTTTGTTCCTAGCCGGGGATTCGCCTAATTGATATTTTAAGCACACGTGTAGTTCCTTTGAAATTAATTGCATGATCAAGTGAAAAGATAATGTTAAATTTGAAACACCTATAAGATAGAAAATAAGTAAATTATATTTTATGCAATAAAAAAGTATACATTGTAAAGAATGAGATATATCTTGTATTAGTAACTTATTAGTAACAAATGATAAGTTTCATAATTACATCTATATATTGTAAAGATATTTACGTCGATATGGTGACTCTTCTCTGCAATTATAATACCTACAGATTTGAAATTTCTCAGTAATATTCCTTTTGTAGGTAAAAACATGATCTTAATATCCATTCTAAATAGATGTATTTTAAAACGGACATTAAGAAATTCTACCTTTTAAGGGGTAAAATGTGGTTATTACGTTAGTTTGCAAAATTAAATTTCATATAATTTTATTCTTCAAAACAAAATTGATTCGGATAAACATTATGTGAAATATTGGAAGTCAATAACGTTGAATCTTGAAGGTAATTAAAGTGAAGATTCCTGGACCGGTGTCCGGGGCAGGTCACCGCAACCGAGCCGTGGTCCGGAGTGAGGCGCGGAATGGACAGGAATTAATTGCGGCTCGTGCCTGAGGTGCGCCGTAATTATCGTGCCTGTGGACGCCCTGATACCAGCACTAACCTCAGCCTAAGCCGGTGAATACTGATCTAGATTCATATTTCAAATGTATATCGTCAAAATCGAAGTATGCTTTTGGATTGTAATAATTGAACGACGTGAACCTTTAAGAAAAGATTTCTCACTGAAATCGCTATGAAAAATGAACGTCAAACGTAGTATAAACGACAGAATTATAAAAATATAATTAATAGAGGAAATTTAATACCTAAGACAAGTAATCTAAAATCTAACACAACATTATGCGAACGTAGATTCAAAATTAGCAATTTCATTTTTAATGTTAATACTTATATACATATAATTGTTGACAAGGCTCGTTTTTTAAAAAGCATTTATAAATAATCAATACGAATCCACAAATCAAGTAAACTGTAAAGCAAAACAACCTACAAAATTGTGATCAGTCAATAAGTCGGTAGCTCAGCATGGCTATTTTCTACGTCAATAAACTTAGGCTCTATTAATTACAAGTTTCAGTCGTGCGTTTGAATATCCGAGCACGGGGTAGCGACACACGAGGACAGGGCGGGCATCGAACCGCAGCCTCCGCACGCCAGCGACAGAATTAATTGCTCAACCCACTGGGACGCTTCGACGGTTATCTTATTATTTAATTAGTCCCAGATACATTGGGATTTATAATAAACAAAGCATTAAAACTTTGTTAATTTTATATTCTTGTAAACCTCTATCAGCGTCAAATATTGTCTACACATATTTTTCTTTCTTTTTAAATCAAAATTCCTTATGAAATGGAACTTGATTATAAATATAATTGTTAGTAAAGCAATTTGAAAATAGAAATAATCTGTATGTATATAACTACATATAAAATAAAGATACTAAATACCGTTACTAATTTGTCAAATGACACAAAGTATTTATTAAATCAGCATATAGTGTAAATAAAACAACCTTCACCTGAATACCTAGTCGCGGTACCAGGTAATCAACATTCTGTAGGAGTTAGTTGTTTAGTTCTTATGTTGTTAGTTGCTGAATAAAGGAATTTGTATATTTTCTATAAGATACATAAAAAGAGGACCAAATAATAAAGATACCAAGTATACGTATCTTTATTAATTTGTCAAATATAACAAAGTCGGTATTAAATCAGTATTCATAGTTTAGTGTAGATAAAACCACCTTCACCTGAATACTTAATCGAGGTACCAGGTAATCAGCATTCTGTAGGAGTTCGTTCGATTCGTCTGAGCGATAAGCCTAGGATCCGGGCGCTATGTGAATTCATCGCGCGATACTTGTGACTAATCGCCGGGATTCACCTCGCTCCGTCTCACGATAATCCCGGACAAATTATAGGGGTGCTTATAAGCTGCTTCGAGGTTTTCTGCTCGTTATTTAACAGTCAGTTGAGGAAAGTCTCTTTATCTTACTACTGTTAAATGTACATTGTTTTTCGCGGCGTTCGTAGATAAAAATAACAAAGCAATCGGTCAATATTTACACTATAGAAAGCACACGTAAAACCTCCTTTATTTTTCTATGTTTCCAAACATCGAATTTTTCCTCTGCCAAAGACAGAACAGTATTGAATATTAATCTGATTTATCAATTCAGTGGTTATCGATGATGATAAAAGTGGAAAAATAGCTAAAAAATGCAAAGGGTGGAATAAAAACAGGAATAATGGTGGATATAAAAGGCGAGTTTACGTCACAAAGCCGCATGCGGGCCCAGATATTGACAGTAAATTTCATTCATACGGCATTAGTGCCGCGCCATCAGATACAGGAATAGCTCCCGCAAACAACGACGAGCGCGAATCAACAGAATGGATATTTTTTATCTTATTTATTATTAAAACGGATACTTATATTTGGATTTGCATTTGAGTTTTATTTATATTGTAATTTAGGAGCCTCGTTTGGATTTTATTGTTTATGTAATCCTAAATATAGAAAAAAATTATAATAAGCAAAATATGTTTGTCTGTTTTTTAGATTAGGTTGTATACCTTTCGTTATTTAGCTACATTTATCTAATATATTTAAATCGTTTTAAAACATAAAATACTAGTAAAATGCGCGAAATGTAATGTTTGTAGCTCTATGGCGCCTGACGTAGCGGTGCCTACGGTCGTCCGCTACGCGACCATGGCACACGCGAACAAATTAAAGTGACGCAGCTGCCCACAAAGAAACGAAACCCTTTTTTAAATACAGCTACAACCTTTTTTTTTAAATTATTTTATAACATTTTTTAAAATGTTCATTTATATTTATATCATTTATTTGTACTAATTCATATTATACAGAGAAAACATTTGATTGTTTGTTTGTTTTAATTGGATTTCCGAAACGACTTAACTGAATTGAAAAATTCTTTCACTGTCGCCATGAACACACTACACTACATTATCCCCGTTGAACATGGGCTATAATAGGTATTAAATTTTGTTAAACGTTAGTAAAACTCGTACGCAGCCGGGAAATCGGCAAGTTTATAATAAATGTATAATTTGTTTTCCTTTCATACAAGTCAACATACATACGTATGTCTAACATTTAATTTCAATGAAAATAACAAAGTACATATTATGATTTACGACGTTCTTATCCCTGTATTATTTGTCCACAAAATATAAGTTATCTGAGCGGAATCCGAGGCATTCTTCAAAGTTAAGCCAATATTTGGCGAGCGACTTCCGCGAGTGAGCGGTAATTTATCGCCGGGCAAACTCGAGTTTATCGGGAGACGAGGAATAACTTTATTACACACTGACCGGAACTGGGACTCAGCCTCCCGATACACTCGTGCTCATATGTAATATGCCGCTCAGTCAAGCATTTTCTCTCGTGATTCTAGTATTCTAGCTACATGTCTTTTAGTTCCTGTGTTAATAGTAATTGTTAAATATATTGATATTGTAAGTTCGGTACATTACGAAATGTTTTGTTTGTTTTCATTCATAAATCTATTTCAGTGCGTTTTTTTGATTTTTTATTTCAGTGTAATCTTCCAATTCAATTGTTAGTTTTATTTAAGACAAAAAAATGTTTAAGTTTCCTAGTTTAATAACGTTTTTCCTAACGACTGTACCGTTTTACGTCTCATTTTTGTAGTCGGAGGTATTTCTTCGGAATGATGAAATATGTCATACTCCGCTCGACCTTCATTGTAAACACATTTCGCTTGTACGTCCGGCGTCGGAAATCGTCCACGTTTTAGTAATTTTGTTTCTGGAACCTTCCATTTTCCTTTGTTGAAAGAATTCCGAATATCTCTTTTATAATACTGTGAGAACGATTCGAAATTCATACGCTATTTTAAAAATGTTTTCTACGGTAAAAAGTGGCTCAGTTAAGTGAATATCCGTATTTCTCTTGAAAGAATTTTTTCTTACTCTTTAGAATTTAAAAATTTAAATTTAAAAGATAAAAAAATTCTTTAAATTTAAAAAAAATCATTAATCTTAATAGGCGAATATTTTCATTTGATCATTTTAATTTAGTAATTTGTTTAAGCAAATCTTACAATTAAGATTATTACAATTTAGTATTTATTGCTAAAAAATTAATCAAATGGCATAAAAATTATAGGTTCTTATTGTAAGATGTGTTTTATACGACGACTATGTGTTTTATATGTGAATGAAATGTCCAATAAAGTTTAATTTCATATAGTACAAAGCAGTCCTCAGATATGATACTGTCAAGGCGCGCCTCACTGGACTTATTCACGGTGACGTCTTTAAAGAAACCCCGGACTACGATCGTAAACACGCTGGTTTCTTAAATAATAAAAAGAGTCAGTACTAGTTAAATGCTGGTATTTCGTAGAACGGGTTACTATATTAACCGTAACATAGTATCCAATCATTAAATAATATTATACATATGCACATATAACCTTTATGTGACAGCATTTCCGAAATAACCAAATAAACCGAATTGAAGTAATTCTTTTACTTCGAACAATAAATTTATTTTGAGTTAGAATGAAGGCATACGTAATAAAATATAGTGATTGTGAGTATGTATTCAACCTAGTCATAATATAAAAAATAACAATACCAACACATTTACGTTCTACATTACGATGTCCAGTAGCGAGCGGGTCCCTGTTTTCGATAAAGGCGCGTTTAATGCTACAAAGTGATCTTGAGGCAGCGGTCGCCCCGGGCGACGCTTTGCCCGGCTCTTATGAAAATTTGTCGACAACATACCTCCGTTAACGTAACATCAAACAATGTTATAATGTATGATGTTAGTGGAGGTAGACATGAATATGTATATGATAATGTCATTTTTAGACTTGGTCGCTAACTGTTTTATTTTTAAGATATTGGTTAAAATGAGAGAAAAAATACTCGATATAATTTAGTTTTGGGCAATTAATATTTTAAATTATAAAATAAGAAAAAGACATAAGAAAATGTTGCGAAATTATATTATTTACAAATTGGACTGCAATAACAATCATTTGCAACATTAAGAATCAATAGAAAAGATTATCAAAACACGAAAAATATCGTAAAAAGGATGCAAGATATAAGGCATTAATTAAGTGATGGCGGCACGCGCGCCATCTATTGCGCGCCATTTGTTACAATGCAAGCTGATAAACCATGGATTTTTCTCATGCGACACGTAAATACGTTCTGGCTCGTTTCCGAGCTTACCGGAAAATATGGGCTGGTCCTCTTTTTTCTCGGACCATTTCATACTCGGAGTTTTTGTTTTCAATACGATAAAATCTCATTTAAAGATTATGATAAAGCATTTCTTTTGCACAAAAACTTATAATGACATTTTTGTTTATATGACATAAAATCATTATGATGCTTACTATACATTAAACATCCATAATTTAATTGGCAACAGCAAA
>DVRM01000023.1:0-15621 GCA_018232405.1 Junonia genoveva | reverse complement strand
AAATAAATGCTTGTCCTCGTAGTGTCTCAAAGAGTAAGTAAAACTGTCAGTCCCGTATCTCATCACTCAATAAGGATCGCTGTTCGTAGTAAAAAAAACTCCCTAATTCATTAATTAAAATCTAAAGTAGAATAATAAACAGTTCCTAGTAAAAGACCGGAAAAACTGAACCGGTTCAATCATTCAAGAAGAGTTAGGTGACATACAAAAAATATTTTATTGAAATTACTTTCTTAATTAACCATAATTATTATCTATACATAGGAATTATCTACTATGTTACTTTCTATAACAGGAAAGAGCATTTTTGTATCATAATTAATTAATCAAGTAACTTGGTTACTAAATGATTAATTAATGTTAAAGGTTCTGAAATAACATCTGCAATAAACTCGAAACGGATAAGCTTTAATAAATAAAAGAAAAACATCAATCCCGCCAAAAATCGCGACATAGACAATAATACATTAAGTAATTTTACGCGTCTCATAAAATAAATTAAAAAAATATAGCAGACCAAAAAAATGTTAACGAGCAAAAAAACCTTCAAAATTAACTAGAATCAAATAAATTAACCCCGATTCTACCTGATACTTGTCTCACCCCAAGACTGTATTTGTAAGTCCGGAGGCGGAGCAGCCTCCTGTCCACTTAATTAAGTTTAAAACCACTGTAATTTACATTTAATGTTGCCAAATTCCGATTTAATAAACGTCTAATTGAAACTGTCCATCTCATCAATAATATTACTGCCTAAAAATTATTTTTACCTCTATAATATTTATTTCGTAACCAAACTCTTACTTAATTCCAATTTATTAATATTACTGACCACTTCATACTGCCAAATTAGTAAATAAACTTACGTTTTACATTTATTAACCAAAGCTGCAATTAAAAAATGTTTAGGTACCTATGCCCTCAATTAATATTGATAACTTAATCGGCATAACACAGTAATCCGCAAAATTATTAGACATAATCAATCAATTCGATTTCACGCATAATTACTTGATAATAACTGTTTAATTCAAAGCCGGTGTACGCAACAAACATTGGAACTCAACTTACAAAAAAAAACTAAAACGACATTACATTAAAACAGATCTCAATTAAACAGCCTCATAATCTCCACTCACCTGACCGGTTATCCACAATCACAGATCACGAAAAAAAAACTTCACAGACAAAAAAAGTATTCGTTTAAAAACAATCAAGAACAATTCGAGTCAATTATACCACTTCCGAGTGTCAACGCATTGTAACAATGGAACGATTTGCAGCCGAACGATTTCCGAACGCGTCCCGAACGGTTCCCGAACGATTCCCGAACGATTGTGAGCTGTTAACGCGACGATCCTCACAGTTAGACTAACTCACGTCCAAATCGCTTAATTTTATGAGTTGTTGCCTTCTCCACCCCTCGTGGAGTGCATGACGTAACGTTTACGCGACGTCTAGTTTAGAAAGTTTGTTTGTTAATTTCTTTATTCTTATTTCTACATGTTGTAAATTTTATGATTCATAGTTATTGTTGTCATATGTTTATTGTTTCATATCTTTAGTATGTGCGTCAGTAGGAATATTGAATCATTTGTAATTGCGTTTATAACTTTATGTTTAATAGAGTGTTTGTAATGTACTCGTGCTAGTAATTAATAATTACCGCCATTTCCTATGATAAAAAAAAACAATTTTAATCCTTTTTTATTATCTGTTAATTTATTTCTCATTGCTGTTGCTACACGACTATCATCATGTAAAAATGCTGACACATGCTGACACATTTTTCGAGTGTTTTTTTCAACGACGTGTATAAAATAGACTTAAATAAATTTTAAAAAATTGGTAAGGTTATGAAGAATTTGAGCTTTACAAATAAGTAAGGAATAGTAATACTATTTCTTGCGAGTTATGATATAACAGTAGGGGGACAGTAGGGGGGAGGCAGTGCGCTAAAGTTCGCCACATAAAAGTAATGAAACTTATAGACAAGTGAGTAGCAGACGTGATTCAAAAAAATCCCTAAAGTAAAGCTCTTACTTTACAGATATTTTTTAAACGACTATTAGTGTACAACCTTGAGGGTCTGCCCCGGTTGCCATCCATGCTAGCTACGCCATTGGCATAGAAGTATTCTATTTATGTCAGATTAAATAAGAAATCTAGAATAACAAAACGAGATAAAATATGTTTTATATGTTTTTACCATTCCTAATTTATCTTGATCAATTATTTAGTAACAAATTTTCATACAAGTTGTCAGTGTGATATCTTTTTATCACTTTAATTCATGAATGTAATGGAAAAAACCGAAATTATCAACATCAGTCTGTTTCCGATACGGACAATCCTAAATGATATAAGTAATTAAAATTTATTTTTCTTATTTTCAGAGCCCTGGTCATTCAATTAATACGTTTTAGATAAAAAATATATAGGTATATGACTTTCGTTTTTTTTGGCATCATATTTTAGAATGATAATTCCTTGCATGAGGTAAGTAAGTGATTGTAATCTAAATTTACATTTTATGATATAGGTATAAAACATATACTTGATAACAAGTTTTTAATCGTTATATAACAGAACATCGTTATTATAGAACTCCAGCAGGCAACACAATCCTCCACGGAGCAACATTTCGCGAGGCAAGTAACTCATCAAGTATTTTTTTTTCTGATTTAATCAAGTATATGCTTTCTAGTGCAGATTGCCCTTTTAAAACCATTTGCTCTATATGCATCATTAGTTTTCATACCTTATTTTATTGCTATACAATTTCTTTCTAGCTTGTTTAGTTACTTGCTTAGTCCAAAGTTAGTTTGACCAACAAAGAGAGAAGTAGATTTTAGCAATTTTTATCTTATATTAGAAATGCGATTGTTTGTGTTGCCATGATTTTTCACAGACTTAAAAGTTAGAAGCCCAAATTAAATAATACAGCAAAAAACCAGATAAACAACCAACAGTTTTTACATATAAAAAATAGCTATTATTTGGTATTGAGGGACGACACTTTCTATAATAAACAACAACCATAATATAATTATTTATATTACGCATACACACAGTACTTCATAATTTCTAACAATTTTCAACATGAAATCGTAGATTATTTTCACTTTTCGTAACTTTTTAACTAACTACGCACTAAAATAACTTTCCCGCTATTTTTTTTCATTACTTGGATTCGCATATAAATTAACAAATTTATCGAAGGACTCTTTTCAACTAATCATATATCTTTCACAATTTTTAAAATGTTTTCAAAATTCGACGAATTAACGACAAGTCATGCTTAATTTTTCATTTTTCACATTTTTCACAAATTACGCAAGAAAATTAACGTTCCCGCCATTTTTAAAATTCGTGAGTCGAAGTCGTATTACTTTTTTTAAATATCGATGGCTTTTTTCTGAAATAACAAAAATAGTACTCACAAGTAAATATTTTATACTTCTATACGTAATTTGATAATTATTTTTGTTTCAATATTTATTTTTAATAAAAGCTTCAACCTGTGCGCGCCATTTTGAAAAAAAAAACATGATTAGCATTTTTTTTTTATTATTGAGTCAAAGAGCCACTTCTTAAATTCACTCAGGATTTAAAATAAATATTATCTATCTATTTACAACATTCAAATTACGTCTTAATCACATGTAGCGTACTTCATGTTTTGATAATAAATAATAGATACTTGAATTGCATTTAGTTTCTGTGTGAATGTACTTACTTAACATTTTGATGTTGGTAAAATGTGTAATCATTTTATTTTACTTTAGAACTACAGACTACTATCTATCTTTCTATGTTTTACCAAAAAGATAATATATGTACAATGTTACATACCTGCAGTATCTTCAAAAGCACCACACCATCGGATGAGTGGTCAGTACCCACAAAACGGGCATGGGTAACTGCATCGGCAATATCTTCAACTGTCGCCGGCACGCTCGAATGGGTAGGGTCTGAAAAAATAAGATCACGCTTAGAATTACATTACAAAATCATGAAAATTAATTCACAACCTTCACATGTCGACTCGCGCGCGGGCGCTGCATGACGCAGGACGCGTGTACTTCTCGACGCAAAACCGGTTTCGATTAGTACGTTCCGCTTTGTTATTGTATGCATCTATCGCGCGATGTTGTTTACAAATGAATAGCGACGAGTTAGAAAAAGTCGCACAGGATCGTTCGAATGTAAGAAGTATGACTAGGGAAAATAGTGAGTTGACAAGTAGTATGGAAGTTTTGAACCCATCAAGTGAGCATTATCGGGATGAAGAGTGTAACATAAATTTGACACAACAAAGTATGGAGACCGAAAATTTAAATAGTAAGCGAAATAGGGAATTGGATTTGGATGAGATTTGGACCACGGTAAACAGAAGAGGTAAAAGATTGGCTAGAGGGAGTGAGATAGACGATACGATTAGAATTCCAGAAGATAAGATAGAAATATGTGTTACGTCTACAGAAATTTTGCCAAAACAATTTAAATTTTGCAAAATTCTTAAATCTGAAAATATATGTAACATCACACGAATTAAATACATTAATCCGCATAAAGTACTTGTTATATTTGGCGACGAAGACAGTTGCGATCGAATGTTGAACTCACAATATTTTAAAAAGGAGGGATATAAGTGTAAAAGAACTTTAGAAACAATTCAATCCTATGGAGTGATTAAAAATATTGATATAGACCTAACTGAAGAAGAAATAATGGAGGGGCTTAATAGCGAAACTCAGATAATAGGAGTGAAGAGGCTAAAACGACGAAACAGTGTTGATGGACGATGGGAACAGTCGGAGGCGGTACGAGTATGTTTCAAGGGGGCGTCGTTACCGTCATACATATACATATTTGATGCAAGAACTGAGATCACCCCGTATAAATTCCCGGTAACGCAATGTTCCCGCTGCTGGCGATTTGGACATACAATTAAACTATGTCCATCCAATAAGGTGATATGTCCAAAGTGTAGCAAAAACCACCCTAACTGCGACACATTAACTTATAAATGTAATAACTGCTCCGGAAAACATATGTCACTATCGAGGACTTGTCCCATTTATGTGAAAGAGAAGACAATAAGGGATTTGATGGCAGAGTTCAACTGTACATATAAGCGGGCTTTAACATTATATGTTCCCCCAGAGACTCCTGTTATAGAATCTGCTGCTAAAGTTATTTCCCGAGAAGGCTTGGGGAATGACAAACGAAAAACCAATAATAGTGATATTGTTGTGAGTCCACTCGCAGATAAAACTGAAACATATGCTAGTATCGTAAGTACCGTTAAAGACTGTAGAAATAATTCGAACAATAAAAAAAGAAAGAACCAGAAAAAAAGAAAAGAAAATCAAAATCAAGATTACAACTCTGCAGAAAGTATTAAAATAACGGATAGTGATGAAAGTAAAGATGAAGAAGACTATAATGGGCGAGAATATGATGAACGAAGGTCAAGAAACAAAGGATTACTTAGTAAAATAAAAGACCAAATAATTAATAAAGACATATCATTAGAGGAAAAAATCAAAAGCTGCGTTTTCATGGTTTTCGAATGGGTTATATCTTTTACAATGCAATATATATCTGATGTGCCTTTTGTTAATAATATCAAACAATGGATCAAAGTGCTAACAGAAACTTAACGATCAATATTTTACAGTGGAATGCTCAAAGCTTCCGGCCTAAAGTGATTGAATTTGAAGCCTTACTCAGCCAGGAAAAAATTCACATTGCAATCATCAATGAGACGTGGTTTGATCCCGAGAGCAATTTCCGAATAAGTGGTTACAACATCTACAGAGAGGATCGTGATGATGGTTATGGTGGCGTGGCAATATTAACTCACTGGTCTCTTAAAGCAAGTCGATGTAATGTGACTACTAATAATGCAGGTATTCAGATTCTTCATGTAAAATTATCAAACTGTGAACATTTGGAAAATATCATCTCCATATATTGTCCGTCTTCGGTGCGCACGAGTAAGAACGATTGGGATCAAATCTTCGGTTTAAAACAAGAAAAAACACTCATAGCGGGAGACTTCAACGGACACCACACAAACTGGTCAACAAAGACTGATCT
The DNA here is from genome assembly GCA_018232405.1 of Junonia genoveva. Lineage (NCBI taxonomy): Eukaryota > Metazoa > Arthropoda > Insecta > Lepidoptera > Nymphalidae > Junonia > Junonia genoveva. The sequence goes on along the minus strand of DVRM01000023.1, from coordinate 9,513 downwards.
GAGAGGAACGCAAATATTTGACTCCATAATTGATAACAACTACGTCACTCTTAATGATGGCACTCCAACACGTGTTAAACTTGTTAATGGTGTGGTTCATAGAACAGCTCCGGATATAACTCTAGCATCGCTGGATCTGGCACTGAAGTTTAAATGGCAAGTTATGAACGAGAATTTAGGAAGTGACCATTTGGTTTTAAAAATTAGAACAGAAATAAATGTACCGCAAAACGTACAATCGAAGAGAAATTTTAGAGCAGCAAATTGGTCGAAATTTACTCAAATTATTGAAGAAAAATTAAAAAATTTTGAATTACCTTCGGATTGCCAAATGGCATATGATAATTTCATTGATATTATAAATTTGGCGGCAGATGAAAGTATACCCACAATTAAAGTTTGTAATAGCCCTTTACGACAGCAGAAGTTTAAACCTAAACATTACTGGGAACAGAATTTATCACGTGTTGTTGCTCAACGACGCCTTGCCTTAGCGTCTTTTAGGAAAAATCCGATACCGCATAATTTAGACAATGTGCAAAATAAAAATAGTACTGCTCAAAGAATGATACGCAATAGCAGACAGATGTCGTATATGCGGTTTTGCGACAACATAGATACCACAGTTTCTACATCGGACATGTATGCACGATTAAAATGGTTTAAAGGCAACAAAACGCCAAGGAATGCTGTTGACCAAAATCAAGCAGAAGCTTTGCTGCGTTCTCTAGCACCAGATTATGTAACACCGTCTTTGCCTTTATTTACATCTAATAATGAACAGTTAGCTGAACCCATATCTGTTCAAGAACTAAACAATTGTATTAAACAAACCGATACAGCTCCTGGTAAGGATAATATTTCATACTCTATGATTAGACACCTCCCACAATCAGGTAAAGAGATATTAGTTTCATTATACAATAAATTTTTACGATGTAGCTTTGTTCCAAAACAATGGAAAACCGTCAATATAGTTCCTATTCCTAAACCTGGTCGGGACGCTGGCTCGGTTTCGGGTGTAAGACCTATTGCCTTATTGTCATGTCCATGTAAAATTTTACATACAATTATCAATCGTAGGCTAGAATGGTTTTTAGAAAAAAATTCTTGTTTTTCACATGAAACAACAGGTTTCAGAAGGACTCGATCTTGTGCTGATAACCTAGCAAGATTAGTTTCTCGTATTCAGGTAGGGTTTTCTAAGGGAATTAATACTTTGGGTTGTTTTCTGGACATTGACAATGCCTATAATAATATAAATGTAGCGGTACTTTTGAGAATTCTCGATAGTTTTGGGGTAGGAGGGTTTTTATGCAGATATTTGTGGGAATTCTTACATGAGAGACATCTTTCAATTCAAATTAATAGTGATACTGTTTTAATGAGAAGCACAGGTACTGGAATTGCACAGGGTGATCCTTTATCGCCATTGTTGTTCAATGCTGCCACTTCAAAGATTTGTCATAGTTTAACTAATGTATGTGTGTCACAATACGCTGACGATTTCGTTTTATATGTAAGTAGACAAAATCTTTCTGATTCAATATCTGATATTCAAAATGCTCTTATGAATTTTCAAAGTTTAATTAATGAGTTAGGTTTGCAATTATCTGAAAATAAAACAAAATTATGCTTATTTAGCAGAGGTAGAAATAGAAATCGATTTACAATAGACATTAATAATCACATAATTCAGCAAGTAGATAATGTAAAATATTTAGGTATGTGGTTAAACAAATCTTTGAAGTGGAAGAAACATATAAACGATATCCAAGAAAAATGCTCAAAATTTTTAAATATATTTAAGATTCTGGCTGGCTCTAAATGGGGAGTTCATCCACTTCATCTAAGACGATTGTACATATCAATCATTCGTAGCAGATTAGATTACTGTAGTTTTCTGTATGATAATTATGTAAATAGCCAATTAGTTAAACTGGATAGGATACAGAACCTGTGTATGAGGGTTATAGGGGGATTTATTAAAAGCACACCAATCCATATCATGGAGAATGAGCTGTGTTTACAGCCATTATACATTCGGAGACGATATTTAGCGAGCAAATTTTGGCTTAAGTCTAGGTCAGTCGAAAATAATATTACTATAAACATTTTAAGTGAACTGGCAAACTGGTGTGAAAATAATCAATATTGGAGAAATAAAAAGCTGCCTTTATTAGTGGTAGTTCAGAGGACGCTTGAATCATTACCTGTTTATTCTAGTTCTATACTCGGTGCATATTCTTTAAATTCATGGCTAAGCAATTTTGATTTGTCCAAAAATATAATATGTAATATTGACAGTTTAAGTTTTTCTAAGAAATCAACAAATTTAGTTGAATTAAGAAGAAAATGTAACCAATATTTGATTAATACGTATGATATGTTCTATCATCTTTACACAGATGGGTCTAAAAATAAGTTAGACGCAGGTGCAGCAGTGTTCGATCCTCAACTAAACAGTGCTTTTAAATTTAAGATTGAAACCAATGTGTCTATTATGTACTGTGAGTTAATAGCTATATTGGAGGCACTTTTGTACTCAGTATCTCTGGATAGCAGACGTATTGTGATCCTTACTGACTCTAAGAGTGCTTTAATGCATCTGGCTCGGCTACCCTCGAGTTTTCGAGGTTCCCCGATAGCCTATGACATTCTCAATACCATCAATACGTTACGTAGGACCAATAAGTCTGTTATTCTTCAATGGATCCCGTCTCACGTTGGCATCATGGGTAACGAAGAAGCGGATCGAGCAGCTAGACTGGCTACTACAGAAGGAATTATTTTTGACTGTTTACCATTACACACTGATCACTTACAATCAATTAAAAAGACATGCAGAGATATGTGGCAAGAATATTTTGATGAGCGCTCGCGTACTAAAGGCATATGGTATAAAACGATACAAACCGTGCTTCTTCGTTACCCCTGGTTTCAAGAAATGAAGGCACACAGAGACCTGATAGTAACATTATTAAGGCTAAGATCAGGACATATACCAACAAATAAATTGGCATTTTTAATGGGTAAAACAGATTCTCCAAATTGCTCGGATTGTAATACCGAAGATGATGTTCATCATATTTTGATGGGATGTGTCCGTAACCAATCTCAGAGGGAACAGTTGTTGGGTAAAAATATATATGATGTAGGGATTTGTAACAGTTATTTGGCTTTTCCCTGTTCGGAAGAAGCCAGAAAACTGTATGCTCTGTATCGCCTAAGATGTGGAAATATTACGCAAATGGGCAACTAACCATTTGAGTAATATTTTCCAATAATGTTATGTGTATGAATTTAAGCCGTATTATGTATCAAGAATTACGGGGCGACATGGTCAAATTGACAAAGTCCCCTTAAAAATAGATTAAAAAAAAAAAAAATATTGTCTGATGGTCTGTTTTCGTGCGTCATAAATATCCAGTATTTTAATTATAATCATACAACCATTTATTTAAAAATCGTATTACCTTAGGGTGAGCGAATTAATCGTTTTGAAAAATGAGCTTGTTTTAAAAACTGTTTTCACGTTGTTAACAACTCCTGCCGTCATGCGATATTAGAATTAGGAGGGTTCGTAACTTCGTAACGATAATGCTTGCCTTCACCTTACAATAAGGTAAAGCTAAAGTTTTTAACATACTTTATATTACGTCCGATTTGTGATAATCCATCATCCTAGAAAATCTACGTTCACAGACTATGTTTCAGCAAGTCTTGATCATGAATATTTGATTACTATTTATACAGATAATTTGAATAAAAATACAAAATAAATTTTAACCATATTCTATTCATATTAGAACTAAATTTATGTTTTAATATTTACGCCTAAAAACCAATTTTTATTCAACTGGACGTTCGACTCAAATCAATATAATAGATGCCTTTACTAGTAACGCAGAGTGCTTTCAGGCCATTTCAGCTTTTTATGTCAAAACTTTAACAATGTAAAGACCATTAACGTTATATCAAATATCATATGTCATGTACTATTGGAAAGTAATACACAAATAAAATTCAATAATAATATTTTATGTACACATTTATTACAATCTGTATACAAATGTACACAATGTATAAACAGGTCACAGATATTTTACATCTATATACATTAAAAGGTACACATTACTGCCGCGTGCACGATACACCAGTGAAAGGAATGTTTGGATAAGAATAGACATATATATTATTTGTACATTACAGTCGTGAGGTTAATACAAATTGAAATTATTATTTGATATGACTCCTTATTGAATCATCAGTACTGAAAAGTAATATTTATGAAAAAGATTAATGGAACATTGAGTCTGAAATTGGTTTGAATTTTTAACCTAAAATTTAATTATACTAATATAATTTAGTTGCGAACGCTGGATCGTGCAAGGTATTAAATGCTTATATCTTCTTTATTGAAATAGAAAAAAATACAAAGTATGTAAAGGTTACTGGACGGACTAAACTCATTCCAATTGTTCTGGTACGACACGAAGTCATAGAAAATCTCAATTATACTTAAAATTTCAATAATACCAAAATAAAATTTTTAAACAATAGCATAAGTTATTTTTTAATATCTAAAATTAATTGAATATTCTATATTTTTTTTAATTATATTATATAGATATATATTTTAAGTTTTTACGTTTTACAAACATAAAATAAAGTTTATCTTGCACGCTCCATAATTCTCGAAGGAACTATTTTACAGTCTTACACACGGCAGAACACATTAAATGCCAAGAATCAATAAACAATTTGGACAAAATAAATCTCACAAAGGTGTGCACTGAAAACAAAATAGAGCACCTTCTTCCATATCACAAAATACACTTTTAAATATCAATTTGACTAACACTTTATGAATATTACAACTACAATTAATTCATTAAGCTACCTATAAAATGAATTATAAACATCGATTACAGTAACAAGCTAAATTTTCTAATTAATTATTTAACTTTATTATTATAGCATATAACTATATACATTTATATATGTTTCTATTGTCGATTACCAACAATATACTGTCGTAAATTATACATCTATATTACATAGCCTTGAAATTATGTTTTATGCTTAATTTATTTTAAACATAAGTTCAGAAAATTTCGTTTAAGTCCACATTTACAAAACACTATTCATTATTTCGCAGCAAGGTTTATTAAATTAATTAATATAAATAAATTAGAAACCCTCAGCGTCGCAAAACATAGCACTGAAGTGGCATTCACTCAAAGCGATGTTTAACAATGAATATTGCATCAAAGCAATACGCTCAAGAGTAGAAGGTATATTTACAGCGCAGCTTATCACAAAATGGCGGAGAAGATCGCGTTCAAAATGGCCGTCCGTTCTGCGGTCGCTCAGGCAGCTTTGGCGGCACATTTGGCACTGGGCGGCTATTAACACATTAAAATATTATTTATTAAACTGTTTAAAAAAATAAATATCTATCAAATGGTGAAAACTATCAATAAGTAAATGTCAGCAGAGTTGACAAAGTAATAGAAGACAATAACAATGTGCATGTAAAAAGCAATTAACAGATATCATTTTGTAAGCCTAACATTGAAAATTATATTTAATTTCAATATTTGTAGATAGTCTATACATCCACAAAGCAAGCTAAAAAAATCAGATATAAGCACAATATTCACAGTAGCATATTTAAAAGCGTGATATTATAACAATAAACTGTAATAAATTAACTTTACAAAAAGTACTACCTCTCAATAAAATGATAGTTAATGAATTGTATTTTTAAGCCAAAATGTTATTTATTTATGTTACTAATGTAAATAAACACACCAAATATTATTGTATGTAAGCGGTTATGAGTATCGATGCATGCACAATAAACATTTTAATCATGCTATATTCATTGATTATATTTCAATAAGATTATACAGTTGTATTGCTTTGAGTTTATTATAGAAAAAATTTCTCTCTATAGTTTACATGGCGAAAATTATTTCAGATTAATTATAACTTGTGGCAATGTGTGACGAAGCACAAATGTTTTAGAACCAGTGGCATTTTATTAAACACAAATTTTCCTTTTTCTAATTTAGTAAAGATTGAAAGTCCTATCTTGTTCCGAAAATAAAGTATTATCTTATTGAAATATACGAAACATACAAATTTGGCTTACCTAATAAAATTTTCCAGGCTATTATAAAAATTATTTCGTTAGCGGGATATTGTTAATTGATATCAAAAGAACCTACTGGACCAAATCAAACTTCTTTAATACACATATAGCATTTAATTACTCTATTTATACAGCATAAGATTAACAATATTCATAAACTATATCAAATCCAACAATCTCTGGCTATACCTTTTTTTCGATGGTACTAACGCTATTAACAAGAGAGCAAAACTTTATGATTTGATTATTCTCATATAATTTTGTCGATATCAATAAGATCAATGAATCGGCTACAGCGAGAAAATTATGTAGGAACTGTATAATGACGTCATAATCCGGTCTTTCGTCAGTCAGTTTCGTTAGAAAAATAATATTTGGACCGACGCCTGGTAGTACTCGGAGGAAACAAGGAGTGGAGACAGAATTGCGTAGCGAATAAAACGATAAGTATTGGTCGAATGTTTCATGATATAAGCGAGACTTCTACGCGATGACAATTTTCAAGATTAAAATTCCTTTATTTTATATGTAATAAGTATTTAATAACGATTTCATAATGTATCATCATGAATAAAACATTCTAATAATTGACCAAAGATATTGCTAACAGCAACGATACGAGACAACTGCTTTGGTCTTCGCCATAAGTACAAATAATTTACATTATACAAATTTGTAAAGTCAACATTTTTGTGATTAATTCATACAACTGCATTACATATGTATCCGCTAGAATTAGATTACACTGATCCAATTTTTTAATATACAACAACAGACAAGCTGGAATATATCGTTTGCGCAAATGCATTAACTTTATAAATGTACGTTACGTCACTACGAGAGACGGAAAAGAGAAATTTTTGAGACAGTGTTCGTCCCTAAGCTACTGGTACACCTAAACACCGATGTGAAAACGTAATGCATTCTTGCTACGCAGCTAAAACTACGACAAGATCGTCATGTGCAGCAACATCAACAAATATATTTAGTAATTTCTTAGATATCCGCGAGTAAATATTGAAATAAAACTATTTTCGAGTGTTTTAAAATTTCATGTACAATAATTGCAACACTGTCTAACGACGTCTCGTTCAATCGAATTACTAAAAAAAGGTAATGCAAGTTGAATCAATTAAAATAGTTTTATTTCAAAATTCGTCTAGTCTTTTATATTACGAGTAAAACTCTAGCAAAAATTTACAAAACAATACCGTGATATGCATTCAAAGATCTGTTGCGATCCGGGACGCCGGGACGTCGTGCGAACAAACTCATCTATTAACTCCGCAATACAACAAACGTCAGGCTACGGCGTGTACCTTCGCTATTAACTTCACAGAACCAATTAACACCAACCCCCCTTACAGCACGGGCCCCTAAATACAATCCGGTAAAGGATCAACATCGTATATTTCGTAATAATATCCTAAAGCACTGCATAGGAATAATTCGCAGTTAATACTGTTAATTCGCAGTTAATAATTTACATAATTCCTAGACTTAGAATTTTTCAAAACATTTTTGGCGCCGGAAATAAATTACAGTATGAGAATAAATAATTCTTTGTTAACATAAATTCCATAGCTTCGGGACTAATGTAATCTTTCGCAAAGGATATATCTTTACAATAGTTGGGCTTAATATAATGAACTATAGGAAAAAATTATTCCTTAGTATTTCTTATTAGAGTTCATTAGATCTACGCAAATACATTGTGCACATTTAAACTAACACAAATAAACGTATTCGTCGATCCGATATTCTTAACTAGAACAATAGTTATCAATTTGGTGTGTGATCTTCAATATAACTAACTAATTGGGAAATAGTAAAAAATATATATTTCCACACAATGTCGATGTTATTCGCAAGAAACCATTTTATATGTAACACTTTAACGACTATGGTAACATTGTGATTATTCTTATCACATTTAATATATTGGAAAAAATTATATTACTATCTTACAAATAAGCCTTAGTGTCATTTTATAGCTAAAAATATTATTATTGCTATTTAATGCAATATAAACTGTATGTATAAATTAAATCTTTACATCGGTAATATGGAATGTGTTAAAACATTAAAAGCACACTTCGTTAATTTAGAGAAAACGTTGCGTGAAGCTGAAAATTCGTATTTGCAATTTATACGGTCATTTATACACCTAAAAAGGTAAAAGTAAAAGATTTTTCTTTATAAGTTCACTTCAAAACAGTTCAACGTTTCGAATTTTCAGCCTTATAGTTAACAATTGCATATACAACACAAAGCTGGTACGCGGTGTAACGTTCACAAATGTTAGACGTTAAAATTCAAACATAAGACAAAAGCGTTTCACTTTCGACCTTCAATGACCTCACTTCTCGTAACGTGGAACAACAAAAGTAACGGCGAAAAGCCAAGGAGGTTCATTGTCATTCATAAGGAAAACAGAACGAGGACGAGTCGTGACGTCACAAGGAAACAATTGCGTTAGGATAACAGACGGTAGTGAGTCGCGACGTCACAATTACACCGTTTAGCTAGGAAAACAAATGAGGCACGACTCGTGACATCCGCGACCGAGTAAAAAATACGAGTGACGTCACTAGGCGCCGTTGCGTTAGTAGCACGAGTCGTGACGTCACTAGGGACCGTCGCGCTAATCGCACGAGTCGTGCCATCACAGGGGGTTGGTCGCGTTCAGCACGAGCAGCACAACACGTATCTGACGTCACAGGCGGGTCGTCGTGACGTCACAGGGGGGGCGTCGCTTTACTTGAATCTGGCGAAGGCGGAGCTGAGCTCGTTGAGCGCGGCGCCGGTGACGGCCTGCCCGACCGCCTGGTTGATCTGCTGGCGCATGTGCGGCGGCAGCTGGCCCATCACGTTCGCCGCTCCGCCGGCACCGCCCGGACGTCTAGTATAGACGCTATACTTTACTACACACGCTATACACGGTACACTGTATTTACTAGCAGTGGCGGATTATCCTTTAGGCAAAGTAGGCACGTGCCTAGGGGCGCAAGTGCACAAGGGGGCGCGCGAGTGTAGAAGGGGGCGCTAGGGAAAGGAACCTTTTTTTCTTTTTGCCGTTTAAACATACAAAACGTGCCGTTTTAGCAAAATGATAGGGAAAAGAGAGTGATGAACTTTTTTTTTTTAAGCTCATGAGGCGCTTTTGATGTCAGTGCCTAGGGGCGCAAAATAGTTTAATCCGCCACTGTTTACTAGTATGGTATTATGATATAAAAATAGCTTTGAAGATAAAAATAAATTAAATTAACAGTTCTCTCACAGCTTCTCTGTAAGATTGTCTTCTCAGAGTAATGTAACTGCCATAATGAAAAGTAACGAAGGTTATTTACAAG
>DVRM01000022.1:0-15817 GCA_018232405.1 Junonia genoveva | reverse complement strand
AACTTAAATAGATATAAATAAATAACTGTTTATTAAAGAAATTGAAATAGATGTCGATGCGATAGCGAGAGGGTTTGAAAGAAATTGAAATTCAGTACAATAGTAAAAGTGAAACAAAATTATTCAATCGAATGCAAATAATTTAGGCGCCGGTGTTTATAAATTTTTCAAAGGATTAGAGGTTCGATTTATTGAAACTGTCACCGAGGCTATTTGCGCATAAAGCCGATATAGAGTCATTTGCATGTGGTGCAAATATACCATGACATTTTATACACAATATTTCATACATGTACGTTCCTTGGTAACCGGATGTTGTTCACAAGCACCGGGTACACAGCAAAGGGGTAAGTGAAGGACAATTTGATATCAGAATTTCAAATGGCAGGAACGCTTTGAAATTATATCGTAGGAATTTATCACAATCACATCGTACGATGTTGCAATATAAATAAACGATCGATCTATGTTAACGCAGACTTTGTATCTAGGTACGCTTTGCTTTGCCTATGTAATTTTATTTATAAGTAAATAACACATTAAATGTAACTAGGATAGAACTTTTAAACAAGAATAAAGAATTTTATTACCAAATTATGTAAATATTTTGAGATCGATGTTCTGGATATAATTTATACAAAATCAATGCGGTAAACGATACTTGTTTTAAACTTACTATTCACAATAGCTTTAGAATGGAAAACAGATTATTTTTGTAAAAATTTGTTGTAGTATATCATTCTTATAAGTCAAAATTGAGCAGCAGCGATCAATCAAATTGAATGTCTCTACTATAGGTAACTTTATTATGACAAATAGTCAATTATTTATTGAAGTATTAAGAATTTATTAAATTAAAGGTGCAATCTGCAGCTTATCATACTCCTACAAATAAATTACAATACTATATATGAAGTTAGTTACAACTTAGTAGGAAGCGGCAACAGAACGGCACAGACATTTAAGCTTATTACGGAAACAGTTTAATATTATACTTACGTATAAACTGCACCTAATGATATTCTCAAAAATAAATTAGAGTATTTGGTCGCAAGTGGGCATCGGTCGGTAGTCACAGGAGGCACGGTAGCGCACCGCGTGGCACGGGGGGCTCGACGGCGCGTGACCACCACCTGTCGGCCACCGGGCCCGGCCACCCCCGCCTCATTAACGGACTTTATATTCCGAAATCCTTAAACAACGTACATTGGCCCATTGAGATTTTTCGGCTGTAATGAGCCTTTATTTGCATATTTCTCTTATGCTCGAGTCAATGGCCTTTTGACGTGCTCTATACGTATTTGGGCCTAGTTATTTATGTTTATTAATGTTTGAATTCCCACCGAGTTTTAATCTATGTTGTGGATATTTGTGTAGTAAAAAATGATTAACGACGGTTTTAGTCGTTACTATAAAAATTATAATTTATCTGAAATAGAATTAATATCTGAAACTTTTATTAATATTGAAATAAAATTGATTTCGCATTTAAACAATTAAACGCAATTAAACGAATTCACAAGTAATGGATATAAATCATACGAGGCTAAAAAATTATAGCTCATTATGTATTTAACGAAACTGAGACAAGATTAACTTAAAAATATTCTACGATTGAATACATAACAGAAATACCTACTCAACTACGTATGTGATAATACATTTTTCTAAATCGAATGATTTCTTAAAACAAAACAAAGCGAATATGTTACCTAACAGCATTGTTGAAAATGTTGTAGTCAGCGGAATATATCTGACTCACCATCGAACCATTGGAGCCTTCACGAAATGAGATGGCGGTTTCGTAACATCGCGTGATCGTCGTTCGATACGATTCCATGAAACGAAGACTATATTTATAAATGTTTCGCATTTGCCATTTTGTTTATTCATTACTTAATAAATGGTAACACGTTGACGTAGTCGATGTTAAGCAACGTGAGACTTCTAGGAATTCTATTAAAATTTCCGATAAGCGGTCTTGTTTGTTCAAATCATGTAAATGTTTCTATTGACTATGGATGTATACATACATCAATTTTATAGAGTTTGATGGTGTCTTTTCGTATACAATATTACGCCTAAAAAATTGTAAATCAGAAAACTTGTTTTTTCATCAAAACTGAAGTCAATATCGACAATATCACTTATTACTCAAAAAAATATTTTGTTTTAAGTATGATAAAAAATGTCGTTTGATGTAAGTGTACTGAGTAAATACACTGTATTATTAGTTAGATACTAGAAACATGTTTTATGAACATGTATTTTACATGTCAAGTTATTATAGTTTTTACGTATGAGACTTTAATTTTTAATCAAACGACTAGCAAATAGCTGGCAATAACATAAAAGCACATGAAATATTCAAGCAACGTAAGAGGCGTAATGATAAAGTGGTGTAGTTTGACGAGAATGTCATATCGTAACCCGACACGACGGCACGCGTTTGACATATGTCGAGACCCTTCTGTCGAGCACTCCGGTGTGAGGCTCGCGACATACTCAAAGCTTAGCTGTTTTTTATTGTTGAGATATATTTTAATTTTTATAATTTTCTATATAGAGTTTTGTATGTTTATACTTTCTATTCCGAATAGGTAATAGGTAGTAGTGTTATAATTTAAGATTAAATTGGTATTATGTAATAAAAATAGTTCTTATACAATAACTATAAATACGATGTATAAAAAAAATAAATAGTCGTTCACAAAAAGTCAACGTGTTTTAATAAGTAGAACATAAATGGGCATTGGGACGAAAATGTCATATCGTACCTATCACACGGCACACGCGGCACGCGCTTGAGATATGTCGAGACCCTTCTGTCGAACACTCACGTATGGAACGCGCGTCCACATACACTTAGCTGTTAGGTGCTTTTTATTATGGAGAAAAAAATATTTTTCTAAATTACTGTATTTTGTATGTTTATGGTTTATACTCCTAATAGATAACTTCCTATCTATTAGGATATCTATATATTATCTATTAGGATAAGATTCCTAATAGATAGCAGTAGACGAAATAATAGATGAACATTAAAGATCATTAATGTAAAGTTTTATTTTATGATCAGGAACGTAAGTTTGCCAATTACTGCCCCTGGGTATGGCCCTAGGTTTTAATTAATATAAAATTAAATGTTTACTTGGGAAGTAATATTTCTAGTCCTTGTAGCTTTCTCCATGACATAATTAAGTCGTTAGTTGATACACACATTACACTTTTTTATCAAAGAAAACGCTGTAAATTACTATCTTTAATTAAATAAATAACAATAATAAGAAATCATAGTTATATAAAATCATGTAATGTAAATGAAATGTAATATTCCATATTTTTAATTTAAGTTACACGATAAATAATCATCCGCTTCACTGTTAGTGGCGCACAAGCTTTAGTCGATTAGGCATTTTTTTTCTTCGCTCTCAAAAGGAAAAGGGAGCGCTTTTAATCGCACCGTGCCATATGAGCAAATGTGTCGGCGTTTGCCGTATTAGCGGTCAAAGGGTGTAGCTACCGGTATTTTTTGTACGGAGAGTATCAAAAAAATTTAGGCATGATATTATAATATTTTTAGCTTGTAGAAATAAAAAGTGAAAGTTTTTTTTCTTATTTGTTCACAAAATAAATAAAATGTTAATATATAATGTTAAACGCATGTAAGTCACTTCAAGCCTTCTTTAAGATACATATAACTAATTTTACAAAGGTGGTTTACTGAATTATGTACTATGTATCTAGCACTCACGGTAAATATATCACACCACATGGTATAAATAGATGATATAGGTATATAATATATAGACGAGATCTCTTTAGGCTCATAAAAAGCTTATTTACTCTGACCACTATGTGATAGAAAATACATGTTGGGAATACACACAAATTAAAACCAACTCAAAAGTAATATCAATATGCTTCTAGTATCATGTTGTGTTTATACCTTATTAAGTATTTTTAAACACAAGTGGAGAATGATCATGTATTAATTACAATTAGACGGACCCTAAAGTGACCACCATATGGTCTATTAGATTGACAGGTTTCCACGTGCCGGCTCGTATTTCAGGTCTTCAATTAATTGTTATTAACCCTTGTAGCCCTTAACTTTCCTGCTGTGAAAGAGGATAGTCAATTTTCCAGTACATTAGGTCTGCAATGCCCAGTCACTTATTAAGCGGATAATAACAAATTATATAGAGTTTTCTTATTGTACAATATATTTTAACTTTTAGTTCGTTTATTATTAATATCTTCTTTATTTACCTATTGTCATACATTTTATGATTAAAACATGTTTAAATAATACGACTCTAAAAAGCAGTCTTGCACAAATACATAAATGGCAATTTGAATATACATATATGTTCAACCTACAAATAACTTGTTAATAAAGTGACAAAACAAAAATAACATTTGTTATTGGTAAGGTAACTATTATTAACACATGAAATATAATAAGATATAAAAGGAAAAGTATTTTTGGGAACTCTATAATAGCAATTACATTAGGGTTTTCTTGGTAGCAATTTATCAAGACATTATACTGTTTCTAGCTATCAGTTGCTCCTACATTGAACAATTACTATCTGACGTATACCTATTTAACAAATTACCTTGAATCACGCTACACTATAATAATAAATGAACGATTATATAATATTATCGTAAAAGTTTATTATTCAATTGTTAAATTTTCTAATAAAAACGGAATGAATACCTAAATAAATTAATGATTTAAACTATTACAAATGTACAAGCCGTAACTATACGATATTATTAAGGTATGTTATGTGTGTACATAATTATGTACCTTTTGTTTTAAGAAATCTTCATTAATAGGCAAATGTATTAACGATTACATAACCGTTTAACTAAGGTATTACAAATTCCATTACACGAAGGAAACTTTGAAATAGAAACCTGATTTATTCTGGAACACTTAAGCTTGAATGTTTTAAACTTTTCCCCGTCTTTTGTGGAGTGATAGCATTGTAATATTAGACAAAACGTTCACAAAGCATTTTCATGTAGGCATTGTGCTTAAGGTGACTCGATATATTTCTCTTTTCCCCTCCAGGGTGAAATTTATTACTCCCTCACGTCCCGTATGCCTTACTTTATCACGTGTGCAAATTTTATTTTGGCTTCTATTTGAATTGCCCCTGAAGTGAATTTATCGTATTACGTTGAAGTGAAATAAATGTAGTCGTATATCATGGACTGTTCAGATATTGATGACCACCTATTCGCTATCCTGGAAATAAGCATAATATAAGTATAACACCATCTAATAAATGAATTCCAAATAATATTCACAGAGTTATTATTATATACTAGCGGATGAATTTTTTTTATCGTGGCATTTATTTTCTATTTTATGATTATAACCTGACAATCCTGACTTGACAATCCATAGTATTTTTAACACCAGACTATTAAGTTACAAGTTTGATTGCTATGTTTGTCCGCATTTTAATATTTACACAAATTGGTCGTACAAAATTGTAAACAAAAAATAATTAACAAAAACAATTGAAAGATCTGCTCCACGCCATATGGATATAAATACTTGATAGTACTTAAACGATAATTAATTTTCGAGTAAACGATGAATAACTGAAATTGTTCCGACTCGTTGGGCCTTTACGGAGAGGCTTTCAACGGTGATAATTACTGCCACGGACGGTTTTGATAAATTGCGTTATTTTATACAGTATCGTGCCTATTATTTTAATTTTCGATACCTTTTTCTACGCGCTACTTTATTTTCGATACATGAGCTTATTGTTTCGAAATGGTTAAGTAGATATGGTACAATGAGAACGTGTGTGGATCGTAATGATATGATATGAAAACATAAGTGTAAATACATTTAATTCCTGTTTATAGTAACGTAGAAATAAAAATTTTAGAGGACTGAAATACTGATAGATAATATTGTATTTAATAAATGTGATTGATAGAAATGAAACTATTAATTGAATTATTATATTATTAATTCAAAATAAATACGGACGATTAAAGGTTTGTGATGTAATGTTAGCAGAAAAAAATAAAGGGTTGGCAACTACTAATAAGACTGTAATATATCATAGCATGGACAGCTATTTAAAAGCTATTTCATTACATCTAAAAGGTTGCTAACCATTAGATAGCAATTAATCGCGCTGCAGACAAGACCAAGCCATTACAATTTTGCAACGTTTTTCCACCCCATAAACTGCACCAATGCAACATAGCAACACTCTGTGCCGTAACTAATCTTTCTTCGTGATGTGACTCTAGTCATGTTTATTCGAGTAATTCGAGTGAATTCAACGTTAGTGTAATTGAACTTGAGTGAAAAAGTTTTGACTCACGTCACGTGTATGTTCACTCGAGTCAGACCCTCGAGAATGTTTCGAGTTATTCGCGTTTTAGATGTACTGCCCAATATGAGATAGGGAATGATAATGATAACCTTTTTTTGTACTGCGTAATACATATAACTCAAGTGGTTAAATTTTCCTTGCATGATAGGAACTGTTGTTTAGTGATGTGTTAAAATAACGCGAATAAAACTTAACAAAATCCCAATCGAGTTGCATCACTATCTTTCAACGCTTCGTAAACTTTAACAATAATGTGATTGGAACTTTTAACTGCATATGAACTTTATATTGTCTAGATAAGAGCTAGATTGCTTCAGTGAGAATTAAATGCACAAGAGTTCGGCTATATTCCGGTGCAGTTTACTACAGTTTCTTGAAATAGGGGTAGACTTTTTTACGATCGCGTGGAGAACATTTATGACCAGCTGAAAGGACGGCATTATGAAACGATAATAGCTCTATAGAAATATAGTTATTGTATAGCATATAATAACGCAAATTCAATTATATTTTTATTTTTATGACTTTTAGTTGTGCCATACGAGTACATTTATGTGGTACACGTGGGATGAAAACGACACGACACTTTCGTGTTCGGTGCGTTTAGAATATGTTTAATATATCTACCATTTATTTAAATTAAAATAGTAATAATATAATTGATAACGCAAATACGGTTTATTCCTGTATTTTATAGATACAGTTCATTTTATACCTTTAAAAACCTTATGTTCAATTATGTAAACATTACCAGAAAAAGAGAAACGTACATACTCGTATATTTAAAGAGATTAATAATTTGATTAATATCTAGGATTTTGTTCAAAACTTATTAGATAGGTAACTACCCCTACGTTGTAGCTAAGCATTTATGTTCAACAGCACATTTAATAGATTATTTCTTTGTCTTTCAATGTCACAACTAGATACAATATGATACGAAGTCAGGCTAGACAACCGGCTGGACGCTAGGCGGCAGTTTACGAGGCAATCTGGAGTTCTGACAGTCGCGAGGGGCAGACGCGGCGGCGCCAGCGAGGCGCCTCGACATGTCCTTAAATTAGGGTTTATTTGTAAGATTCTCCGGTTTTACCCGACTGTGTGACGCAAAAGGAGGGTAAACAATCTTTGTATGATTTTAATGAGTGAAAATAAAAAAGTTTGAAATGATAAATAGCCGATTTTGGCCCCCATAATGTGATATATCGTTTTTCCTTTACAAATTTGTTACTTGATCGCATTTAAAATAAACCCGAAATATATGACTTAATTATTGTTAAAATACATTTAGGGAATTTATTACATCACAATAGGTATACGTAAATGTTTAAACCTGAAAATTCTATATATGACTATGACTTATTTCGCAAAAACGGATCCCAATTATAAGAATAGTACTCCAACATCATTTGCAATAATTCTGATGTTATTACAAATGAAATTCCTTGTAAATAATAAAAAAAAGTTAGATTTTTGCTAACCATATTTTCCTGCGAACCGTACTTATTTATATAATGAGTATCATTCGTCATTTATATTAAGATATATGTATATGTAATATTCATTTTGTATGTATTATTAGTGTGACATGCTACATTACGCGTGTGAACCTGTTTTAATTATATAAAACAATTGTGCCACTAGAAAATATTAAACTCTATTTCTTACTTTAATACAGAATGAAAATATAAAATAGAACTTAGGGGTGTTAAAAATTACAGTCGACTGACGACAAGAGGTCTCAACTCAAACTGCGACGGTTTCCATTGAAGTCAACTTTTAATTGAAGTCTGAATTAAGAGCGCGCCTGCCCTTAGTGCTAATTCAGTTTTCCCTGACGACTTTTGACGAGATGAAATCTTTTTAGACCTGAGTGTCCTAACTAGAATGATGCAATTTCTTCGGTGTTTTCATACCAAATTAACGTAGCACAAACTAGAAAAAAAAGATTCATCCTTTACGAAAAAAGAACGAGAAAATAATTTATTTCACGCTTTGATAAATATTTACAAAATTCTAACTTTCATTCTGGAAAATACAACATTCTGTCATAGAACAAAAGCGTTTGTATAAAAATATTTCAAACTAAGAATTCCACATTAAAATAAGTCGCACGTTTTTCACAATGCTGACTATGCGGTAACAATGGTCGTAGCCTAGTTGAGGCTACGCCGCTACGCTGTAGCGCTACGTGACCGATTTGCACTTGATAATGATGCTCGTAGAGACAATTGAACTTATTTTTCGTCAAGCAAAGCTACACATAACTGTCTCATTGTTATATTTATATGATAGATTCATAAGGTTAACATTTACTGTTAAAAAAATAGTTTTTTAAATATTTGTAATTGCTTGTATCGCGTGGGTATATAACTCTATACAGTTCAAATCGTATCTTTCCGACTAGATTGTCTGAATCTTACGTAACTTGCGAAACTTTTAATACAGCGAAACTTGTACAGTATATTTCATAGATTTAAATTGGTAAAAATTTCGACTTGCATAATCATTTTGTGTAATACTTTGTACCTCGTCGTTATCGTGCCACACCGTAGGCTAAAACTAAATATAACCAATTCGTAAAAACTAAACGATCCACGAACAAGGTCGCCGGTCTAATATTTACAGAACATTCCATCATCTTGGATCGATAGCCGCTTGTTCCCAATTTTTCGTACTACAACGATATTGATTTGAATAAAGTAGGACGAATTTTATCGACAATTAAGTATTCATTTGATTGGGGAAACGATCGTAACACAAACATTCATACAATTCCTGTTAGTGTAATAAATGATAATAAGTGTTTTGCTTATAAGGCTTCTATTTTTGTACAATCAAAGTGATTAGTCAACAGTAGTTATTCAAAGAATTAGATTAAGAATTAGACAATCTTAATCATAATTCATATTCTGTAAATCATAACCCACTTCTTTCTGAAAACGTATTTTTTACAATATTAATAACTTTGAAGCACTGCACAACAAGCAAAGACTGCACTGGCCATATGAATTTCTGTCGTGGTCTAGGTTTTTTATTTGTGTGATCCGGACTCCCGACATAAAACCCCATGATCTTACTGAAGTTACGTTGAGTATGAAGAATTATAAATTTTGTTTTGTTACAGCCACCGAGCTCGACTTGCTGGCCGCGCTGTCGCTGCACAACACGACGCGCGCCGGCGTCAGCGTCGCTCCGGGCATGCAGCCGCAGCGGACCGCCTACTCCTTGCAAGGTACACTTATTGTTCATACTCTAAACTATATATTTGTAAACTACACACGTATCATATACTCAATTACTCATGTATCTTTAAATATTATACTTCCTATCCTCTCGAGTTCGAAGTTCGAAACGCTGTTTACTTTAAGTAAAGTAAAGTAAAGTAACCTTTACACCAATTTATCAGAAAATTAATAACTCCTGCAAACAAAATAACACACTAACTTACGTATCTTCATACAAAAGGCTTTTTGTTTAACCTTGCTTTATTAGATATAAATATAACTTATTTTTCAAAGAATTATCCTATTTAAATCTTTGTAAAAGTAAACACAATACTGATTTGTCGCTGTTTAGTTCAAACACAATGAATTAATTGACACTTTTGTAAAATAATTGCCTCTGTCGGTGTGTCATTAGTTTTTAATCGAACAAATATGAACAATACAAATACATTGTACAATATTATCATTACAATTATTAAAACAATTCTTTATTGCGTAAATATATGAGTAACTAAGAAAAATCCATCGGAATTCTAATTCGTTTTGCTACAAAATCCATTAATTCTGTGAAGATATTAAATATTAACCTAAAATGTAACGATCCAGACCCTTTTTACTTCCCAAAAGATCGATTATTTTGTGATACCAAATAGACAACTAAACATAATTTAAAAAGGCGCATAGTGTGTAATATGATATGATGCATCGTAAACATAGAAAGGTGCAGAGTGCAATCCATTGCGGTGCAATTTCACTTAAAGCTTCTTGATGGTGAACGCCACGCCTCTTTACATTTTAATGTCTGAGTAATCACTGACACGTCGAGGTAGATTTTACACGTAGATATGGAACATGCCCCGATTTCAATTTTACTTGTAACTATCTCATAGACTTCGTTTGAGTAGTAGAAGTAAGCGTAAATAATACATTTAATAGTAGAGCATTGATAAAATTATGAAATAAAGACTTACAAAAACCCTAAATGTAAGAAAAAATCTAAAAGTTCAATTAATTAATAAGATTTCGTGATTATCAAGTGATTTCCAAATATGTCACTCGCTACTATATCGAATATTTTATCTGACAGTTATCCTGACCGACTTATATCCCGATATTTTTCGAAAATGTCATTAATGCTCTACTTCCACATTGCCATAGCATTTTTACTGTCTTTCCTCAATTTTAAAAACACACATTTTTATCTAAATAAATGTTTAATATTACAGACAAGTTAAAATAAACAAAAACAACAATCATTGCAATCACCACCAATCCATCATTACATGAAAATTGAAAACGCAACACAAATACCACTATCCGGTGCGCATTGTTTGAGTTATGAATTGTTTTTTATATCCGGAAAATTCGAAAGGGAGCTGACCCCTCTTGGTAAGTATTTTCAGTGGAGATCAAAACTTAGACAAAGGGAAATTGACTGGCACGCTCGAGTGCGATGGGTGACGGGTTCATTGAGGCACGTGCCGGGATATGTCGGACATTGAATGATAAAATAACATTTTTTTTTTGTAAAGGAATATTCTCTTGTTAGTTTCATATAGTCCCGTCTGCGTTTCTATTTTTTGTCATTGTGATCGTAACCAAACAACGCAACGACTTCCTGCTGTAGCAGTCTAATATTAATTTCGATTGAGCCCCAATTATTCTGAACATTCACGAAATACATATGTATGTAGGTTTTGTACAATTGTAATTTAAATTAAATTCTCGGAGACGTTTTTTATTTGTTAATTTGTACTCATAAGATGAAAAATTAAACAGTGAACAATCATACAATGTAACATATGTAGGTTGCTTAGGATTATTTTAGTAAACCATTTTCAAGACTAAAATTCTAATAATTTCGGGATCTATTATAACAATTGCTCTATTTTATTATACCGAATTGTCCGGCCTAATCTTTAGGAGACAATTGATTGTAATCCTCTGGGGTTGTCTCGAAACAAGCCCATTATCGATAAAACGGTCGTAATCCGACCGGCAAATACCCCTCCGAGCTGCCGCAAACCATGATTAAAGCGGCATGACCTGAAATCTGTCACGATGGAATAGGGCTGTCAAAAGTTCATTATGAAACTTTTTCAACATTTGTGTCATGTCATGTTAAATTTAAAATGTTTTTTTTTGCGTGGTGTGGTAATAATAATATCAGCTCAAACTGTTATAATGAAATTGGGAAAGGATAATAAATAAAAACTATTGAAACGTAAAGCGGACCCTGTGTTTTATT
Source organism: Junonia genoveva (assembly GCA_018232405.1). Lineage (NCBI taxonomy): Eukaryota > Metazoa > Arthropoda > Insecta > Lepidoptera > Nymphalidae > Junonia > Junonia genoveva. The sequence goes on along the minus strand of DVRM01000022.1, from coordinate 3,962 downwards.
ATACAGGAAAGACATATTATGTTGATGCTTTTAATCTCGTATTTATTCTTCGAAGTATTATTTTAGTCCATATTAATATATTATAATATAAGAAAATAATAACGTCTTTTCAAAGTAACAAATTTTTATATACACAAAATTAAAATATCTCGTACAAATATAATTTCATACGTACTGGTATATTCTAATAATCCAATATCAAAGTTGTAAAACTCACACCCCTGCACCAGTGTCCAGAGTTTTCGCACGATTCACTTACGTGTACGCAAAACGCGCCATTAAGCTAGACGCAAAGCTTGTGTAATTGTCGAGGGGTGTCCCTGCCCTAATTCGTAGGGACGGCATTATTGCGGCGTCAAACGCCGAGGCCCATTGTTGCGACGCGTTGAAATATAGCGCCAACTGACAGGTTGACTAACATCTGCACCAGATTTTATCTGAGGACTGATTCTTTATATCTTGTTGTGAAGATAAGTTGTAATTACATATTATTTACGTATCATGCGCATGGTATATTGAGTTTTTAAAACAAAATTATATCATTTATGTAAAGGCAGAATTTTTCAATTTACATCCAAAATTTTAATATTAGCTATTAGTTAATTAGTATTATTAACTTAATTATAAAATAATAATATTTTCCATAGACTCTTTTTCAATTCTCTACCTACTACTTACTTAACTTACTTTACTTTTTATCGCAGTAATAAATCTGTTTATATAAATTTTAATTTATTAACAACACCACTATAGTGTCAAGACATTATTTTTAATTCAATTGTTGGTAAAAGCTACGGTCTATACGTGCCTGCGTGGGTGCCGGCTGGTACAAGGTGGAAAAGTATAACTATTCGGAAATAAAATTAGAATATTAAAAATACCTTTTAGGCAAGGTCGTACCTAGTAGACAGGTAGAATTTCTTTAAACCTAGTACTAATAACACGACATAATAGTAATATTATTTAAAAACTTTAGAAATTCTAAAAAGTTTTGACTAAGTAAATAAATAAATCCATCATTCCATTAAGCAAATGCCAATCTCAGAAAAACCTCCAAAAAAATAATAATCGAATTTTTGCTTCATTCATTATATCAGGACGGTTCAGCAAAGCCATCATATCCAGACATTGTCAAAAAGCCGTAATGGCTTCCCGTGCAAGAGACAGGCGTATTGAAGCCATTGTTGTGACAGGCGGCCACGCTTCGCTTCTCCGATAGACAAACAAATAGACGTTTCACTGAAAGGCTGAAAGCTCAATTTGGTAATGGAGTTAAATTAATGTATTTGCATATTGTGCAGTTGATATGTTTGTAATTAAGTGATATTTAATACTAATTTAAATGGTTATTTCAGTTTACTACTAACTATCAAGCTTCCTAGGTTCAAACTTCAAGTACCTAACTACCTAAGATTCTATTTCATTTTTCATATACCTTCTATATCGTGGTAATATTTGTATTAACTGAATAATTTACTTGTTTGAATGTGCTATAATGAGAAAGCCAAAAGTCCATTTCAAAAAGTTTTTATGCGTTATAATACGAGCTAGTAGGTACAAAAATTAATCCAGGGTGAAACATAGAAAATCGCAAAGACTGGTTATAATGTAGAGAGCGAAGCTATATTGCCTTGCAGTACAAGACTACAAGAACAAAACAAATGTCTCTTAAGCTTTTCTATAGAGGCAAATTATCTGATAGACAATAGAAATCAGACATGGAAGATAACGAGCGTGTTCACACCTGAGTAGGTACAAGATTCAAGAAGACAATGACCATTCTATTATCTCCTAGATTCCCTTACATTACACATGCAGGTGCTTGTATAATGTAAGGGTATCATCTGACGACATAGTTATTATACCGTTTGAGAAAACTAGTAACACTTGTAATGGAAAATACACAGGCGATAACAAAACGTCATTCAATCTGAATTTACTTACCCTATCCTAAAAATATTAATATATGTGCACTATTTTTGCTAATTTTCATAGCTATTGAGTGTTAAAATTTGTTATTATTTTAACAACATAAATATTTAATTCAACAGTTATTTATTGAAAGCAAGTTATATGCCAAATGCGTTATATATCATTTAGATTTTATATGATTGCTTAAGTAGGATTTCAAATATTCTGAAAATTCTTTACCTGGTTCATAAGGAATACGAGTACTTTATGTTACTTCAGGATATAATTTCAAAAACTAAACAAATGTATGTTTAGTAAGCATTTTCTAACATTTATTTAGTATATGCAAAGCAATTGCCTGTAAAGTTGTAAATAATAACCGAAGCATTAATTTAAAAATGAGTTTCACCTCTTTCATACAACCGAATAGCCTCCGCAATGTACGGCACAAGCAGCCTGTTGACAACAAATCCAGGTGTGTCCTTGCAAGTGATGCAGGTCTTGCCGACACTCTTGCCCCACCCCATCATGGCTTCATAGGTAGCGTCGGAGGTCTCGGAACCTCTCACAACCTCTAAGAGACGCATTACTGGTACAGGGTTGAAGAAGTGAAGACCACCGAATCTGGTGTTTTAAATGTAATCGTGAAATTGAAATTACAATTGTTATAGGACAAGTCTTGTCCTATAACAATTGCAATTAGTACTACCAAGTTTTGAAAAAAAATAGAAATCTCACAAATATCTTTAATTTTAGTTTTTTAAAAGCTCATTATTGTTTAGATGTATAAAGTAAGATATTCAATAAAATAAAAACAAACTGATTACAAAATTATGGTACAACAAAAATTTTACGCAAGCGCAAAGATTTCTCCATATCAATTTACTGTTACTGTAAAAGTATGTTTCAAACTTTAACCAAGACAATATTTACTTCATTATAGCATATTAAAACAATAATGAACTCTATAACTTACTTGTCCTTCCTCTTAACAACAGATGCAATTTCATTGATCGAGAGAGATGATGTATTGGACGCCAAGATGGTATGACTTGGAGCTGCCTAATAAAATAAAAAAATATATTAACCTTTATATACACTAGATTAATTCAAATAATAAGAAAATATCTATGAATAACTCATTAAATATAATCTCATAAAAAAATTAAAAATAAATAAATAAACTAAAAAAAAAAAAATTAATAAAAAAAAAAAAACTAAAAATTATACCTCATCCAATTTCTTGAAGAGTTGATGCTTTACATCCATGTTCTCAACAATGGCTTCCACCACTAGATCAGCACCTTGACTCGCGCTCACAGGGTCAGTAGCAGTTTTGATCCTAGCCATGGACTCCGACACAAACTTCTCCCCATCTTGGGGTTTGTCCTTGTACAGCTTCTTAGCAACCCTGCCTAAATTGTTGCTAATAGATTTTTGAGATTTTGCCAAAACATCCGAATTAACGTCGACTAGGATCACATTTTGACCGGCTTGGGCTGATACCTGAAATTAAAAAAAAAAAACTTTCTTTTTTATTTTTGACGTGGTAAAGAAATGTAATGTTCGGTGTTCAGAGAATTTATGCCAACTCTTGCGAACATCAATTTATGAATTAAAGCCGTTAACTAAAAAAATTAAAGTCATACAAAATTTATTACAATTATTTTAATACCTGAGCGATTCCAGATCCCATCAAACCACCTCCAATAACCGTAACATTTTTAATTGCACTTTGTACTGCCGAAGAACTGGAAAAGTTTCTTGCGATTACTCCAAACTGGATCATTTTGATTTATTTATTTATTATATTACTGGTAAAGTTATATTCTACTCCGATACAGAGTACCGGTTTGATAAAAAATACCTCCTAAAGTAAAGATAAATTGAAAAAAGAATTCCAAAAGTTCAACTAAAATTGATATGATAAACTTCATCAGAATTAGGTGCAGTACACACTTTGAACTTTTAAAGTCGCCATGGTAGCGTGGTTACTTAACAGGGTGATGAAGCTACGTAGACTAGAATGAAACTATGGCACTTGAGCTAGC
>DVRM01000021.1:0-15848 GCA_018232405.1 Junonia genoveva | reverse complement strand
GTCATTACATAGCTGTCATTTGCGTTTTGTTATTCCAAGTCTGATTCTTTTTTGTTATACCACGTTTTATAGTGACTAACGTTTCATGTCAAGTCACACGGGAAAGCTGTCGAATGGGATAAAAAGTATCCCATGTCCTTCTCCTGGCTCTAAACTACCTCCCTGCCAATTTTCAGCTAAATCGGCCCATCGTTTCTTGAGTTATAAGTGGTGTAACTAACACGACTTTCTTTTATATATTTAGAAATATGTTTACTTGTTCTAACGTAAAACGAAACATCTTCTGAAAGTAAAATTAATTACGCTTATAATTTTTTTTCAAGTGCAAACAATAAGTTGATAAAGTTTGTCACAGTCAGATGACTATATGCAAACTATATACCAGTGCTTAAGAGAGGAATAAAGATATTTTGAATTTACCAGAAAACTTTTAAAATTAGAAACACAAACCACAAAGGCCTATAAATACTAAGCCGTTATGAAGTAAAAACAATATCAATTTGTGTAATAGTCTATTTGTGACATAGCTCGATATTGCAGCCCGAGTACCTACTCAAGTAACAAACGCAATTTACGGGCGGCGGCCCCTTAGACTTGCAGTAAATAACTTTATCGGGTCTCTAGATGCTATGTGGATAGGGCAGAGGCTATTTGGGTTGCACTTAGCCGGGCACGTCCTTCATTATCTACGCATTATAATTACGTGCGTTATATAACACCGGTGACGTTTATAGTAATTGCAGTGTTATCTTCTACAATATAGGTTAATGACGTATTAGTTATTGAATAGCCCAGTAATTAGAATTACACATGTTTTAATAATAATTATTATTAATTAATACATTACATCGTGTTTATGCGCTTCTACAACATACTAAGTATGGAGTACACATCACGATTTCCTGATAATCAGCTGATAATGTATCGGGATTTTTCTATTTCAGATAATTTTTCCTCGATCGAATTTAATAACAAGTATCAGTAATCACCTGATTATCATGAACTAGATTAAACTATCGTTACGATTATTCGGGATCAAGTGGGATTTTCATTTTCGTGTTGCCTAGTCGTAGTACACCGACTATAGTTCCTAAATCAGCAACCGAAATTGTATCACAGTTTCACAGTTTTACACAGAAGTAACTAATATGATTAAATTAAAGTTGATTGAAAGAGTCGAAAGCTTAAAACCTCTTTTCTCTTCCATAATATCGTTGCATTTCGTCCTTTATTTATGAGTTTTTTTGAGTCTGCCATATAGTTGCTTCTCTAGTGCTGCAAGTAATTATGAGCAGCGAAGGTACTTGACATCGCATAAACCACCTGCTAGTTGCCCATATTTTATTAAACCTTTGAGAATAAACGACACGAAACGACCGACGGCCACGCCAAATCATTTGTAAAACAAATGCCACTCCTGTAGCACGAGTATAATCTTTGCGAAGTCTTTTTGTCGAAATTCTCTCTTTTCGCTGTTTACTGCTTTGATTGCGCATGTGTGTTTTTTATCCTACATTGTGTAAATGTGTAGATAGGGTAAACGTACCTACATACATACACCTTGTGCGTACAAAAACCTTGTAGGTATAAATGCGAAAATGTCGTCTGCGTTAACCTTACGTCTGTTTTAAATAAATCCAAATGATGTACGTACTCTATTCAGGATAAGGTTTGGAAAATATAAATAATTTTTTTTAGAAAAATCATGATTTTTTGACGAACTTTTACTAATACGAAATTTGCTTTTTGAGTCTTTATACATATGTCCGTGAATAAAAAAAAAACAATTTATTAGTTACACAAGTTACTCCAGTACTCGGACATAATATTTAATTATAATGAAATATCGCTATAAGTATTTATTAATGACTTAGACATTTCACGACTACGAAGTTTAATATATCATATCGAGATTAAGCGTATTTACTATGTTAACCTACTGTTATAAATCAATAGATAAAATTACATAAAAATATAGCTACATTTAATTCGATGATCATTAAGCTCTATATCTCTTTTGACATTAGGCTATGTTTGTGTGGATGCGGGTTATCATGCCAAAAGCCTATGTCTTTCACCAAATTAGTATTTACATATAGTAAAATTCATAGAAATTGAAAAATATACTATTATTTTATAGGGGCTTCTAATGTATAGCGAAAAAGAAACCTTACGAGAATTAAATATACTTTGGTTTTGAACTCGAAACTTCTTAATGTTTTCTATTTTATTATTTGTAATAGATAATAATGTTATATGACTATCGTATCATTTACAATTACGCATGAGTACTTACGTCAGGGACTACGGAATGTGTGAACTTCAAAGATGAGTAAACAAAACTCATATTATTTATATCTGTATTAACATTATTGAGGAATTGAAAAATTAAAATAACATTGGTTACTGCAAATTTTTACGTGAAATATTTTTTTTTTTTTTGTGTAAAAATATCTGGTTCGTCTGGTGTTGGGTTCCATTGGGTCCTAAAGAACAATTTTATCAGAGGTTAACAAGCAACAAATTTATTGCGTAAAATTGATTTCTATTTTAAAAAGAAACTAGGTTCTAACTTAATTTAAATTAGGTAAATTTTTATGACAAATCTGAAAGTTGTGTTTGTAATATTATTAGGACATACCTAATAATATTACAAACACGATTTTTTGATCGATACCATAAATGGCGAAGTATTAAGTTAAGGTTACGAATAGTAATAAAACAAATTAAAATTAAAATTAAAAAAAAAATTAAAATAAAAAAAAATGTGAGATTTTATTTTTCAAACAAGTTATCATAACTTTATATTTTAAACATTCGCGATGTAATTTATTCATATTTGCTTTGTAGACGGGTCTTATCGCGATAATCTATACGTATTACAATACCTTTATTGCCCGACGTTTCGGCGAAGTTGCATTCACGGTGGTCACGAGCTGACCACGGTGAATGCGGTGACCACGGTGAGATTATCGCGATAAGACCCGTCTACAAAGCAAATATGAAGTTGTCATAACAACTACCGCCTCTAAATGCTAAATATACAGATTTTTTATGTTAATTCTAATATTATACAATTAAAATAATAATAACTTCTGGAAATATATAACACTTTTTCGTTTGTTTCAGGTTATTTATTATTTAAGGAATTCTGCGAACAAACGTCAGAAGAACCAGTGCCACAATTAAAATTTTATGAAGAGGTAAACAATAATACGAGGCAATGTAATAAACGTTTAACTTGAATAAATATTAATATTACGTTTTATTCGTCAGATAAAGTTATACGAAAAGCAGGAATGTGTGGAGGAGAGGCGAAGGATCGCGAGGGATATTTATGACAATTTTATAATGAAGGAACTATTAGCACATTCACATGTGAGTTTTATTTTTATTACTGTCATACAGATATAGGTTGTATTTCAGAAGCTATTTGATTTCATGTAGACGTTAAGTCATGTGCTATTGGTCTAAAACTGAAACGAATGAAAGTAAAATAACACAAGTTTAAATTGCAATTCAAAATAGAGTAACACGTAAGCCGATAAAGTTTTATTTTAAGGTTTTCGAGAACACGATTTTAAAATCATACGAATGCAAAAAAAGATAAAGTAATTAACTTCCAATCTGCATTCACATTTCTGTCACTTAAAATATTTTTAGCACACATTTTAATACAAAATAAAATTCCAACCAGCAGATTGGATTTTCCAAGCAAACTATGCTTTACAGCTCTTAATGACTCGCCCAGACTTCGCGAGGGTTTTAAATTAAATAGAACTTATTGCATTTCTGTAATTCGGTTTGGTTAAAACTTCAAAGCAATAGTTTCGTTTAATAGCTTAATTTAGTCTTAACCATCTGTGATACATAATGATTCTAAATAATGTACTTATTTATTTACATCAAATAAGTGTCCAGTAAAGACGTAATATTTAAGTCTATTTGGTTAAGCAAATTCTAAATTGCAAATTTCTGTTTTTTCGTTTTGGATTTATGTCTAGTCATTTTGTATTTTTTACAAGTTGATTCGGTGATCTTCGTATTGCTTAACAGTCGATTTTTTAAAATTATATAGTTTTAAACTGAATGTAAACAAAATAAGACTCAATCGTTTTTTCGATGTATTAATAAAAAATGTAAAGTTCGATAAGCGTGTTAAACTAATTGAATAAATATAAATTACAAAGTTGTACCCATTGACAAAAGGTAACCCGAAAATAGTTACATCGAGTGATCAACATTTAGCATAACATAAAGGGGAAATTAATAAAGTAGAAATGTCAATGTTACTAAAAGCTATGTAAGTATATAGAATTCGCGTAGCTACCAAAGACCGTTGCCGTAGAACGTTTACCTGAATCACTCTTGGGTTTTACTGTTTATCAAGATCATACGATTCAAAAGGTCCATTTGCCCCGATGGTACTATGTATTTTCTTACGGATCCCTAATGCTGGTACTAAAACTCTTACTGAATAAATATTTCTGCATTTAGAGAGTCGGAGAATGTTGGTTAAAGTGAAATGTTTGTATAATCTTAAAATTGTCATTAGTGCTTCCACAGACGTATGTTTGCGCAAAGAGCACTGTTAAGTAGCTACTCTTGGCAGCACGCCAGTCGTCTGCCACTTCGTAAGCCTTCAATGCGAGTGCCGCCTTACTTATATATCAGTCGTAAACACTGTCTGTGATCAGTCCGTTTGTAAGTTCATTCATCTGTAATAATATCGCGCCAACATCCGCTGGGAAACAGGAAAAACTTTTCCTCATTAGTATTTTCACTGGGTATCCTATGATTTTATTACAATATTTTTTGTTTGCCTATCACTTTTTTTGGCCGTCTGTGTACGTAGGTATTCCCCGAAAATAACCTTATGACTTTTAACTGTATTTACATTTCTACATATAGCAAGAATTGTCATGGGGTTTTCACTGGTATCGTGAATGTTGTTTAAAGCTACATAATTATTATGGAAATAATAAATGGACTTATTTAGGTTTTAGGGAAATTGTAGCTTATGGATTATAGTTAGTCTATCAGTAGAAACCATTGATAGAATTTAAGTCGAACAGAATCTGGCGCCCAAGTTGGGTTAAAACCAGTGAAAATTTGAATCCAGTATGAAGTAAAATTTTTATAGTAAACTATTTTTTACTTTTTTTTTTGCTGTAAAGACTATCATTCACTTTTTTGTTTTATTTAACGAAGTTTTATAAGTCGAAATTAAAATACACTCGAATACGTGTACGTGGGGGCAGGAAAACATGTCCAAATATAACATACATAAAACGCACTTCTTGTACCTAAGATCTTTATTATAGCATCATTAAATCTATTAGTTTTGCTTTTACGTAACTGAATCTGATGCAGGCGATTCTCTTAAAAGTTAAGAATCTCTTTAGTGAGTAAATTGAAGATTTGAAGTGACTATTTTCAATTGGACGGGATTGTTTCCTTTTTCAGAGCGCTAGACGCTTTAATTATCTGTCGTAGTGAAGTTCTCGGGGGAGGGAAAGGTATAAATAATTGTCTTGTGGACTGACGAGCGAAGAGCTCTTAGTGAAGCTAAATATATACATTTATTGCAAGAACTTATTGATATTTTTGTTTCTTTTATTTGGTATTATAATTCATAGTCATTTATAAGTTATCAATTCAAGAAGTCGTTTACCAATCTCGTTAAGAAATCTGATAACTGTATTTCATTTAGAATTTAAGTTTCATTTTCGTACTAAATGTATTTTTGTCTAATATAATTTTGCATTGTTTTAGGATTATTCAAAGGAATGTGTGGCGCATGTACAAAAATATTTAATGAAACACGAAGTACCACCGAATCTGTTTGAGGTAAAATAAAATTGATATACCTAGGTCTATTTTGTTGGCCATGCATTTTGTTATTAACTTTTACGCCATTTTTCAGCCATATATTGAAGAAATATTTCAGCATTTAAGAGGAGAACCGTTTAAAAATTTCTTAGAAAGGTAAAAACGGTGCGTTTTAACATTTTGTTAGAAGAAAGGATTATTATTTACTGTATGTTTTATTTTACAGTGACAAATACACGAGATTTTGCCAGTGGAAGAACTTAGAACTGAATATTCAGTTGACGATGAACGATTTCAGCGTACATCGTATCATCGGACGAGGTGGCTTCGGCGAAGTGAGTTCGTTTTCTTGGTATCTTGTTTATTTAATCTGTGAAATGCATTTGCATATATTTATATTTTATACATCTGGGCATAGTGTGTATGAAAATGAAATAATAGCGTAGTTGAAAACGACGACAAATATCAATGTGCGTCTTATTACGTAACAATTTTTTAGGAAAAATATGTATGTTGTATTTAGTTTGCAAGAATATTATGATATTTTGGCCGAATTTGAAAGTTAACTTAAACATAAAAATTTAATAAAAAACATGAATATGTAGTTTATCACTGTCGATATCGTCTGTCTATGCTGACAAAGTTGCTGTTATTAACCAGCACATTAATCTAATGCAATATTTATAAGGTAATAACTATGGTGGTTAAACCATTACTATAATTCGTTTCTTTTTTTCAAGTTCTCAATACATGCATTTATTCGATATTTAGAATATTGTATGCCATTGTATTTAACGTAAAGATTTCTGAAAGCACAGTTTACTTAGTAAAAAGATAACACGGTACTATTAACAGACGTTCTAAAAATGCAAATATAAACAGACAGTAGACTAGTATATATTTACATATAGAGAATCCTCTTTGGTCTCCGAGAACAAACATCAACACGCTACTAAATAGTGTTTACAGTCGCCGTTACTACGCCGAGATTGTCTTGCTGCTATAAGCATCGGATTTTATTGATAATAATTTCTTCAACTATAAAAGAACAAGGGCCATGAAATCATGTGTTAAAAAACTGATTTAAATCGTGAGAAAATAACTATTTTCGACCAGTTGTTGACCATGAGTCTGTAATTCAGCAATAATACTGTTACATTATGTCATAAAGTAAATTTAATAATTAAGTCTGCAAATAAATGTTGTTCAATGTTGGTTGGGAACAATTGATTTATTTTTTATTTGGTCAGACATCTTTGTAAAAAAAGCATAAAATGTTTGCAAAATACTTGCAGCTTAAGTTTTATTTTACAAAATGTTAACTATTCGCTCCAAAGCGGGTAAGAGCCAAATCTCATTACGAACGTGACGTCTATCGTTATTGATGGAATTGTTCGGTTCGGCATAAAATTCGAGCAAATTATTGATTAGCTTCTTTAATGCTCCACCTCAAAGCTAGGTTTATAGCATTTTAACAATTAAAAGTAGTATTAAAAGAGTAGGAAGAAAATGCTAAATTATGAACACATTATGCTCCGAGTAAAAAGTTATTAAGCGCTATTAAAAGTAATGTTTATTCTTAACTGAAGTTAGAATAAAGGAAGAAAATATGGCTCATTGTGAGAGCTCATTAATATGCTACGTGTAACGGTGGCACGCTAGCCTTAAAGGAAACCTATGTATGTATATGCTATATCTAGGATCGTAATCGAAATATATAGGGAATTATCTTATCTTATGGATACTGTCAGCATTTTTGAGGATTTTTTTCAGTAGAAAAGTCATTATTTTCATTCGAAGACCTATTCCAAAGAACAGGTTCCAAAGAACTCTTTTCATATGTATACTTAAAATACAAGGTCTATTCTGGTTATTATCATATACACTTAAGATCTGTCATTCCATGAACAACAATAATCCCATTTGTTGTCCACGCCTTACTTTTTATTCTACACCTTTTCAAATTGCCATTCTATATTATTGAGTTCTAAAAACTTTTTTTTATGGCAAGGTCTACGGCTGCCGGAAGGCGGACACGGGGAAGATGTACGCGATGAAATGCCTGGACAAGAAGCGGATCAAGATGAAACAAGGTGAAACTCTCGCCCTCAACGAGCGGATCATGCTCTCTCTAGTCAGTACCGGGGTGAGTGGAGTTATTATTGCTTTTTATTGACTTCTTATAATAAAGTAATTAGTATTGGTGAATCGGTGGGATTGAAGCTAATTAATTTTAGTGAGATGTAGAATTTTCTTCTTCATGATCTTCGGATACTCGCAGCAAAACAAAGGGGATACTTTGGAGGATATTTTTGTCCGTGCGAATTTTGTCCATAACAAAAAAAGACAAAAACCGTTGAGTGAAAGACTTATACGCAGTATTTTCGCCTTATGAAATATTCAGACGGACAAAAGTCCTCTGTTTGAGCAGGATTTAAAAAAAAATAATAGAATCTAATATTATATTTAAAATATTTTTAAAACAATGTTATATATCAACATATGCATAATATTTAAATAAGTCCAAGAATTCCCCGTAAATTACGTTTTAAGAAAAGACGAGCGTCTTTTTACTCGTCTTAATGCCCCCATCGCGTGGTTCGCGCTGGAGATTTACATATTTAGAACAAAGGAATAGCATTACAATACACTGCTCTCCGGAGTAAGAAACCGAGTAATTTGCAATTGTTATTCAAGGGGTTCCGATATATTCGTTAGCTAATTACGTTTTTAATATATTCTTGATAAAAAAATAAGAAAAAAAAAATGCGGATAAAAATCTTATTTCAAAAAATTTTGAACACGACGAATAAAAAATAAACAACATCAAAAACATAGTTACTTGTCAAATATATCAATAATTTATTATTGAATCTTTGTATTCATTATGTTATAAAATAAAATTTAATTTAAATATTATATTCATGACAAGAGCTCCATTCATTTGTATCATATTATCACTAGGTCAGCTTCTCGATTTCGCGGTTATCGGTCTATTTTTTATTATTCGATGAAATATTTACATAATAGGTAACCTATTATCATATTGTACAAAGAGTCTGCAATCTAAAATAGTTTATTATTTTACTTTGCTTCATGCTCTCTACACCATTTATAAGTAGATTCTTATTATTTATTCATGTTCATGTACTGACAATTTATATGTATAAAACAACAACTATCCAAAGTTATATTCTAGTCTAAATGGGTTGCGCTGGTCAGACGCTCTGCGTAAAAATCAGTAGGTAATCTGTCAATATCTGGGCTAGAATATAGCAGACCATGGTCCTGAAATCCCTGAAAGTCCAAGAAAAATGCTAGGAAGAAGATCCAATATCCCAAAACTATCATACGAATTGACTATAGAATAACGCGGAAACTTACTACGTATTTACAGGAGTTTGAGATGTGTTCATAGCGCATATCGTTGTAGTCATAAGTCAACCATGTGTTTTACCCCGTTTTGGGGCTTCACTGCCGAGTTTCCTTATTGCTACAATGTTAGATTAACTCGAATACCTTTCAAGGAGAATTTATGTTTAAATGTTTTTGCAATAGAATAGAATAGAGTTCATGCTAAAATATATGAAGAAAATATAGTCTGCCTGTGTGAGAGTTAAGGTACAAAATTTTTTTTATTACTTGATATGTATTTACATTTTAATAACACGAAAACTAAAGCAAAGATTTGTAACGTGGCTAGAATATAAAGAAATGTCGACACTCTCCAAGAAAGAGTTTTATTTATATACAGCGAAAAAAATAGAGGCTCGTCTATTCAATGCATTCTTGTTCAGATTTGTTCGCGTAAACCTTGAGTGTGCAGCTCTAACCATGATAACTCGACACTGACCTAAAAGGCTGTTTTAGGTCAGTGTCGAGTATTCAACCTAGATACTTAATATTTGTTTTATCTCCTGATCAATTAAATATTTTACGACATTCATTACATTACGCCCGATCACTTAACAGGCCGTTAAACGAGAAAACAACTTTTGAGTAATAGTCAACCTTCGTCATTTACGATTGAATGTTTTGTTCTTTTCAGTGTGAAAATGTTAACTTCAAAACGTACATAATAGTTTTTACAATTATATTGTATACAGTTTTAACCGAATAAAAGATTAAATTATTTTGAAGAACGAAACCTAACCGTAGTGTAATGATTTGTGAAAAAGAAATCTTTTAATTGCACTTGTATATTTATCGAATAACATCACAAACTTACCACGTAAAATAATAAAAAAAGTAAATATCTTATCTCAAAGTAGCTAAACGTTTTATAATAATAAAAGTGAAACGCAAGACAGTAAAGGTGTTTTTACGACGGCCGGCCGATACTTTATCTATAATTCTATACGTTGCAGTGATTCATGGCAATATCATAACTATATGTACGATATGGCATCGGGGACATAAACGATATCCGACCAATTGGACTGAAACGAATTGGTTCGCCCTCAATTTGTCGTAGACCAAGCTTCCGCTGCATTTTGTTTTACAATTCGATCCAATTGAATTTTTCATCTTTATTAATGGCTTCATTCTAATTCTTCCTTCCGTAATTTGATTTATTCCTGTTGAAATTTTGTATGTTTCTTTATTCAAAGTTAGAAATCATCGCGTTTTTTAGATATTTTTTGTGACAAAAGTCTGTTCGATGAGGAGACTTTACGAATACAGTCCTAATTACTCCTTGAATATAGATTGCTTATCATTAATAAAATGATAGCAAGTCCTAATTTTATACAAATCCCGTTAGAGATTTATTGTAGTAGTTGTACGGAAATTAATATTTTTTTTTCAATTTTATTCTAACAGAAAATAGATGGGTTTATATTGTAATGTCGAATGTTTTACAAAACTGTTGCCAAGCCTTATAAGAATGTTATTTTTGTTAGATTAATACACACGACTATCGTGGAATATCTAAATAAATACCGCACGAGAATATGTGCTAAAAATGTGTTATATTTAATAGCTAAAATGTGTTATATAAACAACTGTAAATACTAAAGACGGCAACTATACAAAAATCAAGACGACTCAATTCTCGTGACCTAAAAGCCTTTCCCTAGTCTGATAAGTCCGTCGGTATCCAAAGTTTATAAAACGGGAACCGCCTCGGCTTCAGTCTTAACTTATTACATTTACATGTTGGCTTAAGTTACGACGTGAGTCTGTTTTTCTCTGACCTTATTTGGAAATCTGTGCTAAGCGATAACTGATTATACCGTTTTATGACTTTGGACAAGCCCGTTTTTATGAAAACAACTTACATTTATGCGAAACATAAAATGTGTACTATAATATATATTTTATATGCGAAATAAATGTCCGCAATTTATTGTATTAGCCCGTGCCTCGGGTTCATATTCGATACCACTTGAGCAATCGAGTACCGATCATTATGTAATCATTTTTGCTCAGTGCATTATAAACCGATAAATTACGTACTTCCTTCGAGATAGTATTAACAGCGTATTATAAACCGTTTTAGGGGTTATTGCGTTGATGGGCAGTTAATCTATCGAATAAATTGCTGCTTACACATTGCATTGCGTCACGGGCATTGGAATAGATGTATCATTAGCTCGAAGTGGAGTAGTTTTAATGTCTCACCGTCCATTTGTCAGAACGACTGAGCTTATCTTTTATGAGCATTCGTCTGGTGGCCGGGCGCCGCCTCGTCTGCTTGTGTCGTACACAGCTCTAACAAGATCACGGCTATCTCAGCCCGACACGCCTTGTCTCGAAGATCAACTTGTTCTTCAATCACATCGACTAGTTTAATGCAACGATCACAGTTTATATATAACAGATTACAGCCAAAAACTTTCATATTGGCTACGTTAGCATATTCTTTGTTTTTTCGAAGATTCGATAAACTTTACACACATTTTAGTACTTTCGTTTAATTTTAAGTTTAAAATGTAGCTTCATATTTGATACTCGTATTCATCTTCGGTAGGTTCCATGATTGCATTAAAATTAATATACAAATCGATGATCATTTGCGCGTTTGTGATTATCGAGGCTCATCAATCAAAATAATCGCACGGCACTGCGAAGATAATGTTTGAAGTGGCCACAAAAATATAATTCGATTACTACATGTTTATGAAGTGGACACATTTGATAATTTTTTTGATTACTGCGTAATTTGGAATGTATAAAACAGTCGTTTCACACGACTGCGCCTGTCACGCGGCTGCGAGTAAACAAAGGGAACACATTCATCACAATATTCGCTTAATATTTCCGCTTGTCGTAATACGCCGTCATTACGCTCCAGCGGTTTATTAGTTTTATGCTATTTTGCCTTTCGACCAGCCAATGCGTCAAACTGTGTTTATTTACATTTCTCGAGAATTTAATATCAAAGCAAAAACAATCGGAGCGGCTTTGAATATTTTCTTTATTTGTAGACCATACTTTTTCAATCATTCGAACGTGGTGTGAAACATCTGTATTCGTTCTTTATTTAAACCTTTATTTAATCTTGTAATTTTACGAGCTCGTAACTGTAAAACGATTGAGAGAGTCCGGAGTACGAAGTACGAAGACAAAGTGATTCACCGTGAAAACCAAACGACATCGCGATGACGTTTCGCTTGTCCGCTTCCTATAATAAATATGCGCGTTTGTTCCAGGTGGATTGTCCGTTCATCGTGTGCATGACGTACGCTTTCCACACGCCGGACAAACTTTGCTTCATTCTGGACCTTATGAACGGAGGGGATCTCCACTACCACCTCTCTCAGCACGGTGTCTTCAATGAAGCAGAAATGAAGTTTTATGCAGCCGAAGTCATATTAGGTAAATCTTGATCTAATCATAGATTCGATCATTTATTTCATTCCTAATTGGTACGTCGGAAAACTTAAAAGACAACTCGGCTCTATTTCTTTTATGTATTTGTAGCGCTCCGTTTAATAAGTTAAAACTTTTATTTAGTTTTTGTTTGCAAACTTCGCTTCTTTTAAGTTTCAAACAGCGTCGAGAGATTATTTTCGATTTTGTTTTATTTTTCTTATTTCTGCGCATAAAATGCTTCATGTAGTGGAAATAAAAATTGTTAGAATGTGAATGTAACGAGGAAATAGAAAATAGTTCGTGAAAATTCGTTTTAAAGCGACAGTACTCGATCGGAGTGGCCAATAGATGTGGACGGCTATTAAGTTTAACGAGATGGTCAAAGTGAAGTGCATTCCAGTTATCACAATTGCAGTTAGGCCCCACTAATCGAACTCCACTGAGTTTTAATTGACCGTAATGAAAAGGCATCCTGTATATACAATATACATACTCGGTTTGCGCCGATTTTTTTCATTTCTATTTCCTATCACATAAGGGCGATATTGTTATCTTAGTACTATGAAAACTGCGGTCAATTGTACTTGACATATTTAATAATAATTTATGCCGCTGTTGTTTAACCTCGCCCCCATGTTGTTGGTCATTATTCTATTAAAGAGTTATTAAAATTACCTAAACACTCGATGGACTAATTTGAAGCTATTAAAATGAATTAAAGCGTCAACTTTGTAATCCGTGTTCTCTGTTGTGGATTACAGCACAATATAATGGATCAGCGATAAACAGTACAATATAAACGTAATTAAATAAACGATTGTAGGAGGAAATAATAATTTGTTACAAATGTGTTGCGTAATTAATTTATACGCTGTGAAAAAAATACTTATTACTAAACAATAGGTGTGGGAAAATCACACCTTTGTGAAATAATGGGCGTAGAATTATTGTATTATCTCATCTTATGTTATAACTGTCATGACTAATGAATAGCTGTAAAAAATTGATCTAATCTACATCTCAACACGTACTTTTTTACCCAAATTCCCAAAAAGTGTGATGTTATTTGAGTGTATCATATATTTGTAATATGAATATGCCTTTGACATGCTTGTTAGTCTAAAAAGTTTGTTTTTCTACCACTCTTAATATATCTGATGTCGCTAGATTTGTCATATTATAGTAGTACCATCTATTCTAAACAAAAATTCTAAAGAGTTTTGTCGCTTCAAAGCAGTAAGATCTGTCATTCCTGTTGGGTATTCTTGTTATGTACAATAACAATTAAGAAAGGTTATATACGTATGCTATATAATACAACGCTATGACCTCTTGAAACGTATCAGTATACGAGAAAAACCGCGAAAGACTTCTAGTCTACGTCTATAATATACACACTATTATTATACCTAAAGGTGATATATTTGTATCTATGTAACAAATAAACTCAAAAATTAGTAGATCAATTCCTTTTCAAACCTTTGTTTCTTCCGTTCAAAGCTGGAACGGGTCACTAATATATTTAACGATACAAACATTTCCCCAGGCTTGGAGCACATGCACAAACGCCACATAGTGTACAGGGACCTGAAGCCGGCGAACATTCTGCTGGACGAGCACGGCCACGTCCGGATATCCGACCTCGGCCTCGCCTGCGACTTCTCTAAGAAGAAACCGCACGCCAGCGTGTAAGTTACAATACTAAGTTATTAAAGTACGAACATGGGTTAACCAATATACAGGGAATACAGTACAGTGAAAAGAGGCACAAAAATAAATTTGCCAGATCGAATCTTCCTGCTGTCCTTGTTGAATTGCTAAAAAGGGTCACCAGCTACTGTAAACCTATATCTCTGGTCGTCAAATCATTTTTTTAACGAAATCGAAAACGGGACATTATTGCCTTCCGAAGACATCACCAGGCCACTCTATTGAAAAATAGGACAATCTTGTTCAAAACGGAACGTTTGGTCACGTTTAAGATAAACCCTTTAAAAGTCAGGAAGTGCCTTCAAGCATTCTTCATTTATCTTGTTTTTGATATTTCTTTGATATATTTGCCAAATAAACATAATAAACATAAACAATTTTCAGAGGCACTCACGGTTACATGGCACCCGAGGTGCTTTCTAAGGGCACCGGCTACGACTCCTCAGCGGATTGGTTCAGTTTCGGCTGCATGCTCTACAAGCTGCTGAAGGGACATTCGCCCTTCCGCCAGCACAAGACCAAGGACAAACATGAGATCGACCGCATGACTCTCACTATGGTAAAATATCTTTTGGTTTCTGGATATAAGTATGAAAACTTTCTTAGTAATAGTTTTCAGAAAATTTCATTTATATGTTTCACTTCTATATAGGTATTATATTTTTCTACGTTATCTTTTATTATTTTACTATAATTGAAAATTCAATAAAATAAGAAGATAGGACTGCCAAGTCAGTTTTGCAATAGTTGGTTTGCGACCGGGCCATGCTCCAGCTGGAGCTCGGAAGGGGGACTTTTAAACATTTTATATGAAGTAATTCATGTAAAACCGTCTCGGTGGCGCACGGCCGAGCCACGGTCAGACATGAATTACTTCATACAAAAGTACATCCATAATATTTGAACCATCCGGATCGAACAACATCCGGGCCCCGGCCGGGGCACGGTCCGGCCGTAGCGTGAATCGGGCTTAGATCTACGAGGCTTATTTTATATTTTATAAATACTATTTGAAAGTGTATCTCTTATATTGAATTACATTATAAGTGTATCGAAAATAAGTAATAAAAACAACTATTTTTTTATTTTAGAATGTGGAACTCCCAGAATCGTTTAGTCCAAGTTTGAAGAGTTTGTTGGAAGGTCTACTGCAAAGAGACATCAACAAGCGTCTCGGTTGCAAGGGGCGAGGGTAAGAGACCAACAAAATCACACAAATTACCAAAATACATTACACACACAATTATGATAAATTAAGCAATACCAAGTGTGATTCACAACATATCATTAAAATTAAGTAGACTTTGAAGCATCTGTTTTCATCATTTTTATTTTATTTTCCGTAAAAACCGGAACCCTTATAGTTTCGCCATGTCCGTCTGTCTGTCTGTCTGTCCGCGGCTTTATTCCGAGACCCTTAATACCAGAAATCTGTAAATTCGGTATGAGTATACATATGAGTTACGCCGAGAAAGTCGTACAATAAAATC
>DVRM01000020.1:0-15976 GCA_018232405.1 Junonia genoveva | reverse complement strand
TTGACTGTCAAAGATGGTATATTACTTAACGTAACATTTCAGAATATTATTAACTATACTAATAGATAATTACTAAAATATGTAATTACAATAATAACTCAATCAAGAAACATGATATTGATTGATCCTATCGGCTTATGGTCGTCAATTTTACGGCTATTATTTAGGGTCAGCTGTTTGATAGAGTCAGCTGTTAGAATCTATTACGTAATCATTATTCATATCAAAAATATATATGGAATTATTAAACACTACTGACTAATAGTTTGAATAGTTATGTCGGTTTGGATTTTCACCTTTACATAACACATTTTATTTAATCAGTTCCGATTTAATATTTTAAATTATATCTTGTATCATACAATGGTTAGAGTGTGGAGGCTGTTACTGAAAAAGCATCAAATATTGATAGCATTAGGCTATCCGTGTAGTAAGACGATATTCAAACTAAAAGACGTTCTGATTATGTTTCATATAATCGTAAATATATCAAAAAAATTCCATCGATTTTGTAAGTCTATCGAGATTGATCAACCATAGTCGGTTGTTCCAATCTAAACAATTCTCCTCGTCGCAAGTTGCTTAGTATAAGCTCAGCCTTAACGTTGAAGGAAAATAACAATTAGTAACATAATGTCTTACTTCTTATCCGTATACCATTTTTCAACTTCGCCCTCATGAATAAAACACATTAAGGAGAATATATCCCCTTCTTGAACGATGTATTTTCCTTGAAGAAGATTAATATTTATTGTATAATTGATACTTATAACTTGTATGACATAAAACTAGCAGAAGCCCACGGCTTCGCTAAGATACATTTTGCAAACAAACGGGGGGTATAATAATACTTTAGTATACAAAATATACTCCTGGATATATAGATCGAGGGAATTTTGTAAGATTAGTTTTATGTGAAAAATAAATGTCAAATATTAAAAAACATAAGAATACTAAAACATAACTCTAATTGTTTGGCTTAAACTAAAAATACCGAATTCGAACTGTTTAAAAAAAGTAACTTACCAGGAAAGATAACAACTCTTCTCAATCTAGCAACTAGTTGCCGATTGAAGTATTCGGGGAGGTCTCGGAATAATGGAGCAGTGTGGAGGTGATGCATGTACAGAGATCCAAGGAGATCTTCGCGAAGGCAGTCAGGAGCTTGCTGGGCCAATTCAGGAAGCCAGTTGCCTTTAACACAAAATGTACGTATATGGAATGTTTAACCTACGTATGTTTATATGATATAAATCATAGATACGGTTCTCCTGGTGCTAAATGATCAGCGCCCAAGATGATTGACAATAACGAATAACTGAAGATCTATGAATTCGTTGCTATAGGAAAATGAACCTTAAGAAATAAGGGAAGATAGGTTTAAAGTTAAAAAAAAATAAAGGAAGAGAGGTGTAAGGAAAGGAATAGGAAAGGGACAACGACCAGGTACCTACAACTGAAATATGCGGTTACTTCACGCCAATTTTCAGAAAAAGTGTGGTACTGCCCCAGTCAAGTCAAACCGTTCACATTTAACACTAGGATTTCCAAGCGTAGATCATCACAGATAGATAGAAAATCACAGAAAAATTGCAACCTATACAAGGAGACTTGGTTACCATTGTCTTTCTCGACAAAAACTGTATTTGACATAAGAATATTTTTTCTATGTACAAATTTTTTCCTCAAGAACCCTCCATAATCCTGAAACCGCGCCTGGCATTTATTGCTTCTTCCCCCTACTAGAACTACCTTTAGATACGACAAAATTATTCAAATTGAAATAAATCTATTTACAAATTTGTAGGTTATATCAAAAATATACCAATAATCTTCTTGGGTACAAAATATTCTGCCAAATTAAATAACGATAAGAAGAAGCGAAGAAGAGAACGAGAATAAACTTTGACCTTATAAAGATGATTGAATTTATTAAAAGTAATTTAGATACACATTACCTCTCTGCCTTTGCCAAAGCTGCTTAGTGTACTCTCGAACAGATTCCAAGAGCGTGGGAGACAAGCCGCTGTGCCTAAGAGATGTAATTAGAATATTGACGTCGTAGTCGTACGCGTACAGTTCACGCACTTTAGTGTAAACAGCACTGATAGCTACACTGAGTATCCATATCTCTGTAGGATATATGATGAAATTGATTAACAGCTTGTAGTAAATCTGCTTCAAAGTTAGAGCTACTACCTGAAAACAAAAAATAGGTTTATGAATATGAACATTATATTTTAAACGCAAAAGCTAAAGATCAAAATAAAATATGTGTCACATCGTTCATTCATATACGTAAACATTCAATTGAAGATAATAAGAAAATGAATTTTTAACTGTTTAAAATAGGTTTAATCTAATACTAACGATATCAACTTCTGTATGTGTGTAAATAATAATGATATACAACATAGCAACAATGTAATCCGCCGTCCACTTCACAGGGACCAAGAAACTGAACATGTCTTTTTCATTCACAATGTAATTCCTTGTTAATCGAGCACAACCTGAGTATGAAAAAGATATCATATTACAAATACTATAAAAAAAAAAACATTTTATTTAATCGCCACATGACAATTCATAGGACGTACTCGTATATTTATATAGCGTTAAGTAGACGCCATCTTTGGTAAACGCTTTTAGGTTAGAATGTTCTCGTTTACCTATCCTTGTCCCTTATTTTAAATATCTTTAATATTTATTATATTAGGACAATATTTTATAGTGTTAGCGGAACAATTTGGAATACATGATTGGGTGATTGTCTACCGACGGTTGATGTCAAGATAGAGGACATAGCGATATAGGGATATCGTATGGAGGACTGGAATAGAGACATGTATGATAAAGAGTGGTTGAATTATTATTCCCTTCTGAACTGCCTCTAATAATAGGTAATAAATTTAGTCCCTCAGCCTTGTATTATAAAAGGTCAATAAAAATAGATGAAAGATAACCTCCTTTCCTTTGGTTTGGTGAAGCCCACTCGGTGTAATCGATATTGGCATTTACATGTGGAGGTATGAATGGAATATTTAACGGAAATTCCTCACCTACAATCATAAATTTAACTCATTATAACTTCATAACAGTGAAGACATCAAATATTGATGATGTAAAATGTTAATCTTCTCCTGTTTGTAAAGAATATATTGATGATCATCATCCATCGCTTTGCTCTATTAGTTGTATGTATAGTCTCGGTAAATATAATATTTTTTTCCACACATTTGCAAAATTCCTTCTAACGTTTTTTTTTTACTATCAAACAGAAACTATATTTCTAAATGCAAAACAAAGATGGTAACTGACATACTTTTTACATATACCTACCGCATTATTTGAGTAAAATTTCATCGAAGAAAACGTAATCCATCTAGTTACCTACCTCGACATGCTACGTATATCCACCCACACGTCATGGAGTGGAGCAAAAGAATTACGATTATAAACTTCAAAACTATTGGAGCGATCGTACTCTGTAATACAAAAATAAAAAAGGTCAATGTTCAAAAAAAATCTTGGAAGAAAGACTCATAAATGAATTTAAAAAAAATACCTGAAATCCCTTACAAAAGTGTTCATGAAAATCGTATAGTAGCCGAAGTCTAAAGAGCCTAGATAAGCTGTAAATTCTACGACCAGTTACATAAGTGAATATGGGCAGAATTAATGATAAACTGTCAATATAAAATTGCCATTCCTTTAAAATTCTCCATCGTATAGTAACATCCACGCAGCTTTCATCAATTACGACCAATTTTGTCTGAAAAAGGGATTTGGTATTTGTAGGAGTATAAGAAATTGACACATTATCAAATGACTATTTTAACTGTGGAAACATAAAATTTATAGTGATATAAAATACTGTCAATTAAAAAATATCTGCCATTTAGGTACTTGACGTCTAAAATTATAAAAAAACATAGTCAAAAAACATGAAAAAGCTTTAGGGATATTTCATTTATGCCTAAAAACTTTTTAGGTTTTTACGTGTATAAAAATACAAGGGTAATTTTTGAATACATTTTCCAGGTTGTTACTACATATATAATTTACGCTAGCACTAAGTGCATTGAAGAAAAATAAGAGCAGCCAGAAAAAACCTACATTTTGAACCTACATTTCTTCCTGCGACAAAAATATTCTAGCTTTTAAGTTGACCAATTTTAGGTTACTAACTGAATAGAAATCCGTAACTATATGCAGAATGTGGACCATATCCAAAATCAGGAAAGGAAAGAACAGATCAAACTCGTTTCCTCTCGGCATAGTTATTAGGATGAGAACTAAGATGGCCGACGTCACTGGGCCGATCAACCACGTGAGATATAGACAACGGGAATACCAAGTACCAGATCGAGCCTTTAGTCTTTCTTTCATCCACTATAAGAAAAATCATATTAAATAGATCATATGTAATTACAGTCCTATATACGAATATATCAATAATTTAAAACTAATATTATATCCTCGTAAGAAAAACAACAACTATCGTGTTCTTAAGTTCACAATTCCTAGTAAAAATTTTCGCTAATAGATATACATCGTATTTTAATTCAAATGTAACTAACTACACTTTCTCTTTTCGAGTCGATGGATAATTAATAAAAATCAAAAATACATTACCGAAAATATAATAAAGTTGAAAAAGGACTTACAGGAAATTTAATAGCTTTACGTCGACGGAGTAAATATTTTATTGTATTGTAAGGATTTTCAAATATTAACTTTTTTACACACATGTAATCGTACTTTGCTTGCGAATTTTTGGCAATATTTTGTCTACCCTGAAACCAACGAATTAATCCTTATATTTCTCAATTCAAGAAATATTGATTCTTATTTTAGATTACTTTTTTCTATTCTTTGTTTTCGCCTTTCAGGTGCCATAGCAAGAATATAATATTTTTTTACCTTGTCACCAATAATTTCTTGGAAATCTTTAATGGGAATCTGAAGAAGGTCAGCATAATCAGTAGACTCAGCTGAAATTAGTAGTGGCCTTGGTATTGCTTTGTCTAATTGTCCGAATATGGAGCCCTGGTATGAGTTATGTAAAAGATATTATTTAATCTTTCGTTAACATCTTTATGAGTATAAAATATATATCTGGTAAGAATTACCTCATGTATGATTTGTCGGCAAGACAGAATGTTGTACAATTTATGTAGATGCAATAATAAAGTTTCGTAATATTTATATATATTTTGAAGAAGATGAATAGTTGGTGAATAAATTTTAAAATAACACAAACCTTTGATAAAATTGCTAAAGGTGCACCATCTTTTTTAATCATAATCTTTCCTCGATGAACGATAAAAACATAAGGAGTGAGATCCATTTCTCTGGCAATAATTTCATTTGGGAGGAAATAAATTTGTGTGGCAGCACTGGCTAGATCTCGTTCCACACGTGTACCACCACACAGAAGAGTATCAGTTGCTTCCACTGTCCTGATCGCACCATTAATAAAATCATATTTTTAACTACGTCTTTTGCATGATTTCATTGTTATTGGCCTTAACTAATAGTTCCGAAATAAGTAATAAAACTAACTTTTTAAAGAAATAATAACTCAAATCCTGCCTGAATATAACGCCAATCCGTTCATTCATTAAACTCTGTATGTTTATTCCTTTCGTTCTGAAATAAATGTTTTAGGTTCCATCACTCGGCTGAACTTCAGTCTACTATATTATCGACAAAATTCTCGATAACATTATCGCTTAAAATAAGATTACCTGAGCCACCAGTATCTAAAATGAGCTACCGCTCGTTTGATGAGATTGTCATCAACTCTCTCCGCTTTCAGAAATCTCCTCAATTGATTTACTCCGTGTTGAAATAGCGTGTTACCGCGATAGTTTAGTACTAGTAACGTTAGAGAGTAACACATCACGTACCTGAGAAAATAACCTCGCTAAACCGGTTTGTACATAATTGCTCACAAAAATTATTTTAATTTTTGAATCATTTGAGGAATTGGGAGAGTATATTCGAATGAATAAATTTGGTCAATTAAATTATATTTCATACAAAGAATAATCTTACATTTACAAAATACCCTTATTTATTTACTCAAACACAATTTAATTTTTGTTCACGATGTAAAAAACTGACCAGAACATCAAACCAAGGATAAAAAGTACAAATCCAACTCCGAGGTATTCACGGTTTATTTGAAACTTTCCTAGATTAAATCTCATAAAACCGCACTGGGCAAGATTTAGACTTTCAGCGTAAACCTAGAAATGAAATTATTCCTTGAAATAATACAAAATCGTGATAATATAGAACAAGAATTTTACTTCAGTCAATTGGTTCATTATAACAAAATAAAAAAAATATATTTATAATTATGCAGTATTATTTATAGGTACTGTACCATGTGTAACTGATATATAGTTGGTTCTTGATATAATGGAAGATAATTTTGGCAGCCAGCAGTGATTGCGACGTGACATTTTCTCCAAATGACCACTAGAGTTCCATTCAAATTCTATACACTGACTTACAAAATAGTGAGCAGATCCAAGCATTACAAGTATTGAAACGACCTGCCACTTCAATATCTAAGAATAAAATAATTAGCAATACTAAGCTAGAAGAGAATACTAGTCTGCTTTACCTGATCTATATCTATCCATATTTCTATACTTTATTATAAAGGGGAATTGTTTGTATCTATGGATGTGATGTAACTCAAAAACTATTCAACTGATTTCAAAGATTCTTTCACCATGAGAATGTTATATCCCCGATTGATATATACTATATTTTATGGCTATATACCTCTTTATAATCATTAATAAGTCCATGTGAAGGCAAATCAGACAGCTCGTAGAAAAATAAAATATTCAAGGCTTTTCTTATACTTCTTAACAATTCTTAAGTCATTAATAATGTAATATCATTCACAAAAATCATGACAACCATAAACACAAAAGGTAAACAAACCATTAAGTATGAAAAATTGATGTTTGGCATATCAGCTACGTAGTTGAAGTACCCCATGAGAATATACAAATGAGCGTATTTACTCATCGTGTCCATCAACATCCCGCTGTTTTCGTCGATGGGGTTTGTGGTAAACATATTGAAAATTTGATAGCACGGTAAGCAGCCGATGAGGTCAAAGATGAATCCCCGGCTCATGTAGTGTTTGATTGTTTTACGCAAGCACGTAATTAGTAAGCCCCGTTCGTCGTAATAACCCATCTAGTGGAGAGAAATAAGTCTTAAATTAATAGGTTTGCGCACACAAAATAAATATTTTAGAACTCTTGTGCGTTAGCAATGAAATGTTTTTAGCTGATTGATATTTCTACCACATGTCTGCCGAAAACAGGCCCATTTTGTGAAATATAAAAGAAACAACTCTATATAATTTATTTTGATGAACAAAAAACCTTATGGGCTGAAGTTTCTCGTGTGCGTAGACCATTTTCATGCTGTAAATTTTTCTTATATAATTTAATACTTACAAACATTTTCAAAACGATATCAATAACTGCAATAGCGTTACAAACATCACTCAATATTGAGAATGCCATTCTGTAACGAGCTCCACTACCACCTTGAAAAACCATAAAAATTATTACTTATAATATAGATACCAAAAAAAATACTTTTATTAAATGTTAGATATTTAAAGTTAAAATGAATCATAAACCTTGAATTGCAGTTGTACATATAGAGACTACCACGACAATCGCTCGAAATAGCATCCAACAGCGCACAAAACTGGGGAAAAGGAACAATATATTTATTTATTTGGTGTGATTTGAAACGTGAGGAAGAATATGATGTTAAAAGTGTGAGGATAATATGACTATTAAGAAATACACAAACTTACCCTGATTCCGGATTTAAGAAAGCATTACCAGTCTCTGGTTTTTCTGTTGCAGTGGAATCCTTTAACGTGTCTGGAACAGGTACACCGGATTTTCGCGCATGAAAAATGTGCTTTCTCAAAGTTTTCTGATACTAAAATATTAAAACATAAGCAAAATAGCATTTATCTACTTGTATCATGACCAATTAAATATAAAATAATATAAATACATGTTTGTGTTTATCGATATAGTCTTTGACCATAACATCTAGAATTGGAGAAAATTCCTCAACGCAGTGTTGAAAATAAGCCCATTCGTTTGGATAGCGTTTAATAATATTTGTAAAATCTTGAGTTTTCATATATAGAATCTAAAACAAAGAATTGAATAATAAATGAATTCTGTCTAAGATTACGAAATAAGACGACCATCACGACGAGATGTTTATTTAATGAAACTTGTTATATATTAAATTTAATATTTCAATACTTATATGACATTTGGGTTGCACTAAAATTGTTTAGGCAATATATTTATTGATATATTCATATTAATAATAAATTAGTTTCATCAAATAGATAGCTCGGTTAAGGTCGTCTTATATCGGAATCTTTTACTAATTGTACGGATATTTTATTGAGAGATAGAAACTTGGTGACAATATATTTTTATTACAATATACTATTAATATCAGGAAAATTACTTCACAATCAGTGCAGGCAGTGAGAGTCCTTAAGGAGACGGTACCAAAAAATACTCCAAATGATGTAAGTAATTCACCGGGGTTATAGTTTACTTTTACTAATTCACCTTTTTCGTTAGGATATTCACACAATACTGAACCCTAAAACAAGCAGGCTTCTTTATATGTATGACACTTTTTTATTTTTAAATTTTATTCAAAAGTTTTTGAAAAAGTTAACTTACTTGCACAATCCAAGATACATTTCTACACAGTAAGCCAAAAAGAATGATCGTTGAATTTTTAGGAAGCACTAAGAACTTTCCCTTGTGAGCTAGCTCTCTTATTAGTCCAGGGTCAGCAGAAACAAATGCTCTCGAGTCTTTTATTACTCTTTCTGCAACTTCTCCGTGAACCTTCCAGTAAATATCATAAGGCTCATTGCTTAAGAAATTCGGATGCATCACATCCATGCCGTTATAATATTTCCAATGACATATTAAATACCTATTTAAGCGCTTCAGTAAATCTGGATGAATTTTATGATGTGTGTAGTGAGTTTCAATATTTGACACGAAATATTGATAATTACATAGTTCCCGATATTTTAAATATAGACAAGCCACCAAATTGGTCTTGCTATAAACGTAAACAATAAATGCAATGTAACTTATTACAACTGCCGCATAAATATCCAGCAATGTGTTTGGTAGATATTCATAGAACAAATATTCTAAAGTCCATGCCAGCACAACGTACAACGGGTGACCTCGTTCGAAATCACATTTATCATTAGATGTGCCTTTCTTACAAAATACTTCCCCAAAAAAATAAGACGTCGTCAGCCTCGGTTCACTCCTTTCAATCATGAAAACAAAATAACCAACGATGTAGATGAACGAAAAATTTATCACGGCGATTTTATAACAAACGTCATAAACGGGATTTTTATTTATTTCCCATTTAGTAAATAAAACATATATTTTGATCAACCTATTAAATTGACAGGCAGCGTATAGTTTAGGTACGCCACAAATTAGTACCATATTTTCTATCCAAATCGTCGAAAGTACATCTAAAACAAACTTTGTAGTTTTGCATCTAGCGAACATTACGCTAGCAAAATTGTCAGTCATGTTTTCATCTTTGACAACAGAAGTTAAAAGCGATACTACGATATCAAAAATGTAAATGAGATCAGTCCAGAATTGGAAGAACTTAAACCATGTGGGTATATTATGTCTGGTTATATATGGAGGATATAATATCAGTACACAGAAAACTGTAACAGTAACGATTCTTTTCCAAATTCTACCAAACATCGACTCTGGCACGAATATCCATGGAAATTTCACATTCGAGAACATGGATTTCCTTTGTAGCTGAATATCACTACATAGCACTAATTGGCCAATATATTTTGCACAATGATAAACAGTATCTTCAGATGGTAACTGAAATCTGTCGCTTTCTTTTTTAGATTTCTTTTTCCAAACTGATACAGCTTCAAAAATTTCCCACCAACGTTTTTTGATCCACGCGATACCCTCATCCTCGGTTCTATCCAAACCTCTTACATGTTGTTTGCACGTGTACAAAGTACGAGCATGTTTAATTCTGTTTTTCGTCTGTTGCATTATCATACGGCGGTCTTCAGGATATTTGTGTAAAGCATTTAATATATCGATACGACCTATATACAAAACTTCACAATAAGTCAAACAACGAACAGTCACTTTTCTCCTTAAAGATGGAAGGAAGAAATTAATATCTCCAAATATAGTCCCACTTGTTACAGAAATTAAAGGTGTCGATCCGTCGTCTAGAGAAAATAGTTGGACTATTCCAGATTTAAGGTAATATAAATGCGAATGACAATGTGGTCCAGCTAAAAATTTTTCACCAGGCAGCTTGTAATCCAATCTGACATATTCGCAAAGCCATCGCTTAAAGGGAGTTGATGTTTTACGTAATGTTGGACTGTGATAGAAAACTGGCCAAACTAGATCTTGTCGTATCTCCACTCTCAAATACTTGGGCAACTCGGCTATAACCTCAGGTATCCAAGTTATACCATTTCGTTTTTTCCACATAAGTTCATAAAATCTTTTAACCTCTATATAAGCATTCGAATCTGGGTTGCGTCTTTGCGTTTCTTCAATAATTCTATTTACCTGCGGATAGTATACGCTAATTCTTCTAAATTTTAATAGTGCCTCAGCCACCATTTTTGGAAATACTATAAATGTCAGTAAAATATTTCCTCCGATTACTAGGATGCTAATAATAACATATTCGGAAGCAGTTGAAGGTTTTACTTCATCATACTGCTTGTTTACAACATATGAAAAAACAATTGACGCCGCGTAAACATAGGAAGAGTAGGAGTGGTCCGTTTCATTTAACTAAAAAAATACCATCAGTAAATAATTTAGTTGTTGATATGAATATAAAAACTAAAAATTTATATTTACTTTTACTTACTTTATGCATAACATAGTGACGCCAATCGTAATTTCCAGCCTTACAATTATCACAAAGACCATAGAAAGTAAGTAGAAGGAAAAAACAAGCGATACAATTTATACCAATTGCGAGTATTATTGTAAAACCACAGACTATTCCCATGAACTTGTGAGTCGTTGTCAGAGAAAAACTATCCGCTACTCTGTAGATACTAAAATGTTAAATTATAAGATCTTTATTAGTATATATCTAAGCAAAATAGCGAAAATAAGTTAAATACGACAAACTCACATAACGAATTCAGTAAATGCAAGTAAATTAGGCCATATAGCGACCGGTGAGCAAACCTCTTCCGCCATAATACGATAAAACGGTATTAGAGACACAATATCAAGTAGAAGTAAGAATGCCGACTTCGGCAAATATTCTCGTCTCATTGCTTCTTCGGTTACTTGTCTAGACAGAAAAAGTATAACAATTATTAAAAAAATTCAGAACAAAATATTTGTAAAAGCTGGCGCAAAATCAAGTAGATATTTTATTTTATAATAGTTGTATGACATGAATGATCTAAAGGAAATGTATAATAGAAGTTTAGGTTTTTGCGCAAATATATTGCCAAGTTTTATTAAAAACCAATTCACATACATATCTACATACGCGGCAATACACAAACGTTAGAAAAACATGAAAATATTTTCAAACTGATTTTAAAAAAAAGCAATTACCTGTGTAGCATATGAAGAAATGTATCAAGGCCGTAAATAGGATCGCAACAATACAAATACAGGAACTTAATGAACAGCAGTTGTGGAACTGCGTCCATTGTCTCCCAGCAGTACACAATAGGATACACCGACTGAATAGGACCCTACAAGTCAAGAAAAGATATAGGTAGAAATTATTTCATCATTGCTTTCCGATAGATCGTGTGCAGGTGTTTAAATCGAAAAAAATATATGTTAGGTACTAGATTTTGCTAGCGACTTTGACAGCGGGGACATCGTTTATCACTCTAGGTGAGAAAACGTTGTTCCAAAAAAGGGATAAAAAAATATATTAATATTGAATCTGGAGTATTTTATTCTATCTTTGCATCTCCAAAACGGCATAACTGCAAAACAAAGGAACAAATACACAAACGAACTCACTTCGCAATTACCTATAATATTTGCAAATACCTCTATATTGATACTTTGAATATTCTCTAGCAGTGTTATATAAACTATATTGAAAATTGGGCGTGAAAATCTATTTTATTAGCAGTTCACCGGAATAACTACTACGCTGCCAAAATACTAACGTATGTAATATTTTTACTTACGCTGTATTTCTTACAAAAGATTTGTTCAATAGACTAAATATAACAAATAAAATATTCATATGAATCATTTACTTGAATATATTTTTTTAAAACTATAAGACCATATCCAAGCAGTTTGCTAATGTCTGTAGATACATAAGTAGATAAACATTTACCTTCAGACTACATCTCGTTTCCGCTGCTTACATATAGTTAAAACTTAAAGACGTGAAAAAATATATACAATATCAATTTTTAAAACTTACCAGAATCGTTTTTATCACTACCACAGTTATTACAATTCCTTTGAAAACGGGATGAAAAGGAAGGAATAGCAGATTGCTCCATCGTATCTGAGTATCCTCGTCTTCCTCGTCTTCTTCTTTTTCATCAAATTCAATATTATTTGCCATATTTAACATTTAAAAAAGATAATTGTATTCCTACAATATGTCGATATAGAAATGATTCTGCTTTCGCTAAGCAAATGACACAAATTAGCTTTGACAGAAAAAAAAATAAATAAAAAAGACAGCAATTTTTATGAATGAGTGCAAAAGGAGGCTTATTGCGATTTGCGGCTAATTTAATTGTGAATGTGCATGCTGAGTGTGCAGTTCACGTAGCGATTTATTGCTAATCGCTATTATATTCACTTTATTTGGCTACTTTACTGGTGTTCAGAATTTTCGCAATCAATTCAATGTTTTTAAGTTTACAGTATATAGGTGTTCATGCGTCATGTCTTCAAATGTTAAAACGCTTAATATAGAATAGAGCAATAGTATATAATATAATATAACATCATTTTTACTTATTGGTAAGTTTAAAGGAAATTGTTTGTGTACGATGGAATTACACTTTGTTTTACAGAATTTAAATCTAGAAATTGTTTTGTTCTTGACATTTGCAATCATGTTGCAAAATTTACAATATTTAGCAACTAAGTAAATATGACATAAAATAAGTATACTCGTATATTCATCGAATCTCACAGGAGTAACATGTCCCAAAGAGACTCATTAGCGGTTCATTTTATTAATTTATATCATAAACTAGTCATTCATGCGTGAGAACAATTACTGTATTTAAATTCATTATTTATTAACTTAAAAACTTCAGTACTGCAAGCTACAAGCTCAGATTATAGTTAGCCTGATCCCCATAGGGCGAGCTCAAGACGGTACAACGTTCTGTCAAACACGCGCACGCATTATCATAATTGAACGCTGGAACACTAGTCTTACTTTTGTGCTCCACAAAGGTGTCTCAAGCAATCTTCCTGATGTTCACATACAAGAAAACAGCTAGAGATCTATATTTCTCACCTACACTTTACCTACATGACTTCTAAAAGCGTGTCGTTTCACGTTTTTCTCATTAATACTTTAGTCGAATGTTTATGTTTTCTTCTCTTGATAGGTAAAAACTATTTTCCCGAAATAACATCGTCCTTCCGTATATTTTATCATTTTAGGCCAATGTTTCTCTCGTAATATCTCATGTGTAATGAAACGATCAAGAGTCTATTTGCCCATTCAATAAACGAGGATCGAGCGCCCGTCGATATCGTATAAGTATAATCTATAACAAGAACATATCTACTATTGTAAGCAATAGATGATAAAATAAAAGTATCTGTGAATAAAGTAACAATATATCTCACGATATTACGAATCTTTTAACGTTCAATTTAATAAAAATATGGAAACCTGTTTAAAATTTCATCATTTTTGACTTTCATCGTTAAAAGCATTGTGTGTATTACAAAAGCGCTTCCTCGATTCATTGGTTCATGCAATAAATTGTTGCCGGTCTATAGCGACTTTTTTTCACTACAGAATTTGTCCAATCACAAGGCGCCATTATGTCAGGAGTAATAGGCGTATTACCTCTCAGTATGGATGCAGAGGAAATAGAGCGATCTCACGGCTGATTGCCTACGAGTTATGGAAGATTTGCGATGTGTGCGATGGAATTGAAGCCGTTAAGTGGATAGGTCTCATTTTAATATTGATTGGAGGTTATCTGCCTCCAGATATTTTGCTGTGTCATACCCATTGGAATACCTTTTGTGTAGCTGAACGTTTGCAAATTGCACGAATATTTAGAGCGAGAAGAACGCAAATAGACAAAATTAAAGCTTTGCTGCAATAGTTTTAGCCGAATTTGCTGAATGTCGTGAACACAACCAATGTTATAGCGAACGTGGACACGATTTCCATTATCCGCTATAATTTAACAAACAGCAGCTATTTGTGTGGAATATCGTTATTTTGTATTGGTCACGGATTTCGCCTGTAATTGAATTAAAGTGATTCGTGCTATTAATTATATTCAGTGCTATAAATCAGCAGTGACTCTACAATAACGATCATATTTATCGCCTGCTTATGGCATCATACATTGAATATTATTTGAACTGTATTATTTAACATAGCCTGTTGAATATTTTTCTTTCATATAATTAACCTGTAAGCAAAGATAAGGCCTTTTAAAGAATCAAAAACGTGAAAAATTAAAAAATATTGAAATAAAGAGTTTTAAAGCTAATTTTGAACAACAAGCAATTCTTTATGCCGTCGTACTTTTTGTAATAATTTTAATTCATACTTCCATTTAAAACAAACCTTAAAGATGAAAAATAATATCTATAAAATAATATTCAACTAGTTTTATACAAAAAAAAAGCCTTTCCATAAACGTTTTTTAATAACATCAAAATCAGCAACAGCTGCAGATGCGATATCATTTCTAACAATTGCAACTTATTTTTATAAAATACATTACAAAAATAGTTTTCCATCTGCAATCTCAAACTTCTGCGATATGAAAATATCATGCCTGAAAAAGCAATTTTTATTCTTAGGAAAATGCAACGTTTTCTCGGTAAATATGTATTTTTATGTCGACTCAACCGTGAAAAGAGCAATTTACGTGCGTTCTTCTGAGCGACCTCACATTACCTGGATTTTGGTGTTTCAAAAAGGTGAGAACGATTGCTTTGTTATTCCGTTAAATGCACTGTATCTTCCCAAGTCGATTCAACCGAGGCGTTGCTCTTGTTAGTTATTTAAATGTTTTAGTGATTTGTTACCTTCCAGCATTAGGTAACTTGATGAGTATAACTTTCTTTATACTTTGGCAGATTTTTATATAGCTGCCCTTTCCAAAATTCCAATTTCATATCGATCTCAAAATCAGAAATTGTATGACCACAATAACTACGACAAATCAGAACCATTGAAAATGTTTCGTGAATGCCGAGACCAGTCCAACTTTGCCTTCAACCGAATGATAAATCAAGTTCCATAAAATTCCACTTTGAGGAACTACCTTAACTTAGATTGACTTCTTTGTGAAGTTCAGATCAAATTTATGAATTAATCCAGAAGTCATTTTAAATATCTTTTTTATCTAGTAAAATCATGTTTAAAATTATTTAGGTAGACTTAACCAAAACAAACTTGATCTTGAACTTCTTCAAAAAATTACTGATTACAGAACTATTTCATATAATAAATATCACAAGATAATGCTAAATGTATTATCTTGTGATATAAAGAACAATGGCAGATTTCCATACATCGTTTTCACTGATATTGAATTGAGGCGTCTATAAATGAAAAAATGTTTAAACTGTAGGGAATGCATAGCATAAACATAATCTGAAAGAATTAT
>DVRM01000019.1:0-16226 GCA_018232405.1 Junonia genoveva | reverse complement strand
ATTTCTTCGAATTCTTTCCCTTACTGCTTTGACCACCTTTTTCGTACGAACACTACGTGGACGGCCAGATCTTTTTCTGTCACAAACAGAGGAGGTCTCATTGTACCTATTAATAGCCCGGTACACAAACATTTTACTAATACCAAGTGTATGGAGAGTTTTAAAAATTGCATTTGGCTCCATACCTACTTTGTGTAATGCTATCACAGCGATTCGGTTCTCTTTATCACCCCACACCATTTTAATATCGCAAAATATTTTACAATGTATTGGCGCCAAAATGAGAAAACACAATGAACAATCGTATAAAAATGACAGATTCGAAATTCAAATGTAATATTTTTTTATAATTAAGTGTAACAGTATTTATGGCCAGACTAAGTATATATATATATATAATTATGTTTAGTTTGATAAACTATTATACTTGCCTATCGGTTATGGCCATCTTGCAATATGGAAGTTACTCCTTACTTGAGCGCGGATCCCGGATTGCCTCGACAAATTTGTGTATAACTCGCCTATTAAAATCCCAATGATATTTCACTCCCTGAAAGTACATGCAAAAATACAAATGAGGTTACAATATTTAGTATGCATATTTCAAAATAAATGTACTAATAATAAATTTTATATATTAGGTATAAAATAAACAAATATACGAAATAAAACAGTACCTAACATACCTTATACTTATAGTGGCACAGGACATTCGCATTATGCGTTGTTGCTTTCACTTGTTTGGCCTTCAATATTGTCTAGTGCATAAAAATGGAATAATGTTCTCAATTAACATAATTATGATAGTTCTTTTATGTTGCTTTTACTATGTTTGTTGCACACTTTATATTGTTTTTACAATTCATTTAAGCAAATAAAATCACTTTAAGATAGTAATAACACGTCACAGAACAAGTATTATATACTCTTTGGTAATATATTATGTAATGACGCAATGTGACGCAATCTCCATGGGCGTGCGGTGACGATTACACTGACGTTGACAGTGTTCCGTTATTTTCACAGCCACGTTGCGGCCGCGCACCCCCCGCCCCGCGCAAAACCTGTTTTAACATAAGCACTCCCGAGACGACGCGGTGGTGTGATCGGTCGCAGCCTGCGCCTCGCGTCCCGTACCCCTCAAATGTTACGGCAAAAATTATTATTTCCTATCCATCTTGTAAGAACATTAACAATTGGGTATTTGACAATTTTTTAAAAAGTATTTTATTGTATTCTTAGGACACTAAAAATACGTTTAATAATTGTTTATTTCATTTTAAAAGTTAATTTATAACAAAAACAGTCATTTTAAATAATATGATTCAAAATTCCCGCCAAAACAGCAAGTCACGTGACAAATTAGGCCGTGACGTCATGATTCAATAAACAGTGAAATGAATGATCCTGCGAAAGCTGTTTTTCTTGAAATCTCGAAAAAATGGCTTCGTCATCATACAAAGTTTGCACAGTTCCTTGCTGTACAAGTACAACAATAAAAAATCCCAATAAATTATTTATTCATGTGCCACAATCGGGGCCTCGTCGTAAAAAGTGGCTGCAATTAGCACGACGCGACTCGTCCACTGTATCACCTAAATCTTCAATTTATTTTTGCGAGGACCATTTTGATGTGAGTATTATTCATTTATTTAGTCGTCAAATACTGGTATTATAGTGATAAATATCAAATAACTTTAAAATAAAATTACTTGTGAGGTTAGTATTTTCCATATAAATAATATTTGTTTGTTTTATTACAGCTGCCAAATGACATGGAAAATTACATGGAGTACCATATTAAGGGCTCTGTCTCAGCAATAAGAATGAAACCATCTTGTGTACCCACTAAATTTGAATGTCAACCTGATCGTTTAAAGAGAACAGCTACAAATATGCCTCGGTCTGCGGTAATAAAAAGGCAGCGTGCATCATTAATAGAAGAGATACTTGCACAAGAAACTTGTTCACCCTCTACTAGCAACATAGAATTACAGCATAGTAACATAGGAACTGGAGGTAAGTCTAAATTGTAAAGCGATACTATTTGTGTACAACTAAATCACTATCAGTAACGCCAGGGTTTTACAAGTTTGATGTGTGTGTGTAAATGTGTATTTAGTCTGGCACCGTAGCTCCCAAACGGATGATCTGATTTTAATAGGTTTTTTTTGTTTGAAAAGTATATCTCTCTAGAGAGTTCTTAGCCATGTTTGGTGTAAATCTATAGTTGATAGTTGTTTTTAATTTTTAATTTATACTTGTTTCAGATGTACAAGTACCTGATGAGGAGCTGCATTTTATTAAAGAAACCCAAAATAAATCAATTCAAGTTTGCCCAGAAACAAATAGTAAATTAGTTCAAGTAACTATTAAATCAAAATATAGGAGCGAGTGCTTACAGACTACAAATACAGGCATAAACCGGGCAACATCTACAATAACCAACTTTTCATCTGTTGCAACATCTCCAATCAAAGTTGAAACTTCAAGAGGTAACACCAGCATTAAAAGGAGATTATTCAGAACTGAAGAGAAAAATCCTTATGACATGTTCTCAACCTCAACCGAATCTTCACCATCTGGGTTACAACTCAAAACTGATTCTTCACCATCTATTCAGTCTTTAGGTCTTCAAATAACATCAGATAGTGATGATCAAAATAATGATGTTCAATTAGAAATGGCCAAAATAAAAGAAAAAGAAGAACAAAAGGAATATAACCAAACAACTCTAAGATTAATACGAGTGAAACCTAGGTTTTATATTGGCATACCTAAAGATTACCATTTTTTAGTAGATATCATACAAAATCAGACAGATATTCCTCTTGAACATATACTGTTATGTCTGAAAAAAATAAGATTAGACACAAAATTTACTGAACTTGGTAATCAATTTGGTGTATCAGTTTCTTATGCCAGTAAAATATTTAAAAAAAATGTACCACTTTTAGCAAAGGCATTAAGTTGTTTCATTAAAAAAAGTAATAAATCTACCATTGAACTAAACTTACCTATAGCTTTTAGACATAAATACAGACATATTAATTGCATAATAGACTGTTTAGAAATCGAAATACAAAAACCATTAAAATCTGTCAACCAGGCTCTAACATGGTCGGAATACAAGAAGGCCAATACAATAAAATATCTTATAAGTAGCACACCTGATGGTATTATCAATTACATTTCTCCAGGCTATGGTGGAAGAATTAGCGATGTATCCTTAGTTGAAGATTGCAATTTTCTAGATCAGTTAGAACCTGGTGTATCTATTTTAGCTGATAGAGGATTCAAGCATATTGAACAATTGTTATTACAAAAGGGGTCTAATTTAGTAAGACCTCCAAGTGTATCAGCAAATTTAAAGTTAAGTAAAGCTGAAGCTCGGAAAACTAAAGAGATTGCAAGTTTACGGATACACATAGAGAGAGTCATACGACGTCTGAGGGAGTTCTCAATGTTAAAGCCTCATTCAGTTGTTAATACTAATTTAATAAAATTTTTAGATGACTGTGTTGTAATTTCTTGTGCCTTAATTAATATACAAGACTCTATAATTAAAAACATTTGACAAATAAAAGAAAAATTAATTTTGATTGTTTTATTTTATAAAATATTAAATATAAATTATTATAATAGACTATAGATATTATTTTTCCAAAAGGTAACAACATTACACAATATATCATTTACCATCATTTCATCATACTCTATGGGAATAATATGGACCTTATTATTTTTTTCAAAGTCCCAATCTGCCACACAAAATAAACCTTTTTTTTAAATCGCTAATATACATTTGCAACAGAACTTGGACAGCAAACTTTGTTGTGATTTTGCCGTTGCATATATAGTTAGCAAAAGTTTTTTCGTTAGTTGGACACTTAATTTCTACTACAACATCTTTCTTCAATATTCCATCTGGTGATCCAGCCACCATTGGGAATTTTCTGCTAATGATTAAGCCACATTCTTCCATCTTGCCATACTGTTTTTCTACTTCCTTTCGTACCAAGCCTTCCAATTTTCTTCCTCTGTCCATGGCTGGAGTGTTTGGTATTTTAGCTCCCATTAGTAAAGCAATCAAAGAACCATCTGTTGTTTTGCACCGAGAAACATCGAATGCCTTTGATGCAGTGATTCTAGCATATCTGAAAATAACAAAATTTAATTAACTAACAATATTCTTAACTTTTTTAAATGTAAAACTACCAAATGCTCTGGGGTTTTGGCCTATGTCATTTTTTTCTATGGAAATACATAGATTTTCAGGAAAAAGCTAGACATAGTCTGTTCATCATCCCCTGACCCACTGTTATATTATACACCCAGAAATAAATCCAACACATGAACATTACATTATATGTAAGTTATATTTTATATTTATTTATGTTAGGCACTTTGAATTTATAATATTAACTAGCTTTTGCCCGCGTAATGTACCCTTTCTCATTTTCTAGGTGTCAAACTATATCCATGCCAAATTTCACCTTAATCCGTTCAGTGGTTAAAATGTGGAGAAGTAACAAACAAAGAAACAAACTCGCATTTATGATATTAGTTAGGATTAGTATTCAAGATAAATAATACCTTAATTCATGCCATACAGGAGTTTTGTGCTGCCCTCGGGTCTGACTTTCAACAAAATCTAAATTTGGTTTTGAGAACATAGGAGCAATTTTGTTTAAAAATGTGTCACATGTGTCATTTTCTGTTTTATAATTAATGCCTAGATAATGCATAGAAAGCTGAAGAATTTCTGGCACTGTATAGTTCGGTTGATGTTTAATAATTTGTGAAGAACATATATTCCTTCTTTTGCTTTCCTCCAAAAATTTATTCAATATAATATCTCCGAACTCTTTGTTGTCTGTAGAGGAGTTACCCTTCATTTGTTTGACTGTTGTGAACTTCAAGGTAGTTCCTACTTTTGCTAGTTTTGATTTCTTCCAATAACATTCTGTAGATGTACATGCTGGCTCTTCACTTCTTCTGTGCACCCACATAAGAAATGCTACAGAATGTTTACATCCCCCTAGAGATGCAGGGCAGTTATGACACTGGACACTTTTAACTACACCTTCTTTTTCATCTATAACCATGCTGACAGAATATGATGTCTGACGCACTTTATGCTCAGGACATATTCTGCATTTCACTGTGCACAGAGTTTGGTCACGTTTTAATTGAACATAACCAATAGCATCATCACCATAGGACTGTCTTGATGATCTGTAAATAGAAATATTTCAATAAAATAATTATGAAAAAAAATTGTAAATGGTCAGCAGACCATGTTACGCATCAATGTATTAGCAGTTATATTTTGATAGACATTTTTTTGCATTCTAAAACGGCGTCAGTTAATTATAAATTATTACCTACCGCAATATAACCCGAAATATATTTTTGACATACATAACCAACAAAGTAAATAATGACAAAAAATATCAAAATGTTAAGGCTAAAGACATCGATTGAATTAGAAAATTATGAATATATGTAGATACCGTTTGTATACTTACACTGAAGTTTTCACCTTTCTAAATTCTGCAGAACAGAAGTCCGGGTTTGATGCAAAGAAATTTGCAATCATAAACGAATCAACTTTTGGCAGATTAGCACTATCAGCTTTTATGAAGTCTTTCTCCACTTGCATTTTGACTGAATAACTAATAAAATCAACACAAAATTATTACTAAAACAACACCACCGTACAAAACTAGATAAAAGTGTTAAGCAGTGTTAAGTGTAATTTGTTTCACAGACTAAGTAGAGTAGAGAACAAGATATGTTTGTTTATTGAATCGTGACGTCACGCGTGCTGATTGGCTAGTGAGCCGTTTGGGTTTTGTTATTCTACAGATGCAATATTTCTTATTTATTTTTAAGAAATAAAAATATTTATAATGTTTATTTTGTAAATTGACATAGTTATTCTGAATCAGCATATTGAAATCTACATAATTCAATAATTTTCTTATTTCATTGTTAACCATGTCAAATACCGAATTCAGCTCTCAGTTCCAGAACTCCTCTCAATATCTTTCCGTTGGATAGCCACCTGACCTCTGTGTGACAAAGGAGATTTTGATGAAGCGAGCCCATATTTTCACAAGCGATTCCGAATAGCCGGGTTTGCAAAACTTTACCTTTGATAGAACTCACAATTTTTATTACCTCCTTGAGCACGTCATTTGAATTAGAAGGTCGATGTGTGTCGATGTGTCGATGAAGAAAACAAGTGTGTCCAGGATATGTTTGGCATTATTCATTTTAATTTTGTAATGAGTCCGCTATTTTTGGCAGTCATAGCTTTAGCGCCATCGCTACAAATAGCGATACATTTTTTCCAGTTAATATCGTAGTCGCAAGTGCTTTCTAAAACATATCGTACAAACACTGGCCAGTAGTGTTTGCAGGAAGTGCTTTGTAATATAAGACTTCTTCCGTAATGCTGTTTTGGTAATGGTTGTGTGATGCACAAAGTTCTACACTAGCAATAAGTTCTAACAAGATAAAAAATAAAAGTCACCTAACACTATCAATAATAAAATTTATTAACAGCACAATTCAATGAACAAACACGAAACAGTCACATACAGTTGTTTGCGAAAGAACGTGCGCGCGACGGTCGGACGACGGGACATGCAACCGCGGTCAGAAAACATGGTCGTTGCATCAGTCCGAGGAGGAGGTAGGATGCAACGACGAGAGTTGGAATCCCCGTTGATGATTGTCGATCGTCGCGACGACGAAGGCGCGGGGGGATCGGGGATCAATAAAACTATCATTTGTTTATAAAATATGTAAATTTATTTATTATCACAAAAGGTAGGGTGAGTAGGTAGGGTTGGCGGGACCAAGCGGTAGAGGAGCGGACCGCGCAGGCGCATGCCTACGCCGCGCACGTAAACAATATCGTCGAGAGCGAGTAAGGAAGCCGCTGCCTCGTCGCTGTACGAGTTGTTCGTCGTTGGCCTCTCGTGGCGCTCGACGAGAATTTGTCGGAGATGGTATAGCCAGTCGATCACGTGATTCCAGCAATAATGATGCGCGTGTCGGTACTGACAGCCGCTCGCGTCGCTCGTCGGCTTGACGAAGTTCCGACAGCCGTCGTCGTCGTCGTCGTTGTTGACCATGTGACACGAGCAGGATGCGTGCCTGTAGTCCAAACACATATTCATATTGACGTGAGTCTTGATAAAATTTGCCAGCTCCGAGAATGCGCGAAATTTGTTGCCACCCATGGGACGGATGCCCCCAAAGATGGGCATCAGGGGCTTCGTGTTGAAAACGATCTCGTGGCCGCTTGGTCTTGAAGGATCGTATCTATACTCAACTTTCATTTTTGTTCCATCGATAAAGCTCGTCTCGGTACGGTGGGTAGACATTTGCCGCAATCTCAAGAGAATGGAGGCGGGAACAGGAACGCGACTTTGGTGCCTTATTTGTCGAGCGGGCCACAGCGAACGAACAACGTTGCGAAAATCGACAAAGGACAGGTACTCGGAAAGGTGGAGTATCGCGTCGAGGGTCAAAATAATTTGTTTGGACGTTAGTGGAGCGGGTAACGACGATGAAGATCGGTGTTTGCTCCGCCACCACCGCCGCCGCTGTAAACTATTCGTTTCCATTGTTGCACGCGGAGATGGCGCTTTGTTTTTTTCTTTTACGCGCGTGTATCGGCACGTTGACCGTATGAGAATATGTACTTGTTCGACATCTCGTTTTATACACGAAAATCAAACTATATTATCGAATTATGTAAACGGCGGAGATAATGATATGTTCATTAAAATTAATAATAAAAAAAAAATGAGTAACAAACCGTTGCGTGACTCACGGATCACGGTTGTTCGTAAGTCTTGACTGCGCCGGTGTCACTAATAATAATTAACTCTCGATAACGCGCGGGGGCACGGATGCAAATGATATTACGCGACCTAATGAACTGAAGTTTTATAGCTCCGATAACTATTCTTGAATGGTCAATGGGCCGGGTGATAACCGGACATAAAAAATCAATTAGCAAAGGCAAAACGGCAGGAAGTATAGTAGATTAATGGAAGGGAGATGTTTTACTACGGGTGATATGTTGTAAGTTTTAAATTATTTTGCATAGGGTCTCGGTGCTGCTATTTTTTCTCCTCCTCCTCCTCGTCGCTGCTGCTAATCTCGTAAATGGCTGCGTTAATTTCCAGCGCGCTTTTCAGCAAGTGCTCGAGAGTCGCACGTTTGCCCGTTTGAAAGTAAACAATATCATCGGCAAAGAACGAATATTGCTCGGCAATGTCCTCGTCAAAGAGCCGCTTCGATTGCCTCAAGAGTATGGCGACGTTGAGATACTGGAAGAGCCACGATATTACATGTTTCGCGCAATAGTGTTGAAAGTGTCCGTACGGGCACTCGTCGAGCGCAGGCTTTACGAACGCTCCGTCAGCATCCTCGTCGTCCGAGTATTCCAAGTGGCACGAGCAACTCGCGTGACGACTCCCCGAGCACAGATTCACGCGCACGTTATTCGCTACAAACTCGGCCACTTCCTCTATACCTTTATATTCCTCGATGAACGTAGGCAGGATTCCACCGAATATGGGGCGCAGAGACTCGGTATAGATGAGAACTCGATCCTCCTTTGGTCTCGCAGCATCAAAATTGTACTTAACTGATAAGCGTTTACCATTGAAGAATTGTGCATCGAAGGTGTGAGTGGAGAGACGCCACAGTTTGCTCTCGACGCTGGCGATTGTGATGCCATCTGGCCAGATGAACTCTACCAAACTCCGAAAGTCTTCAAACTCGAGGAACTTGCTGAAGTAGAGAATGATATCGAGAGGCAGATAAACGGCCGGTGGCAGTGGCGTCGCGAGTTCCATCGGTACGTTCGGTCCGGTACGTGCGGGCGGGCGT
This sequence comes from Junonia genoveva, assembly GCA_018232405.1. NCBI lineage: Eukaryota > Metazoa > Arthropoda > Insecta > Lepidoptera > Nymphalidae > Junonia > Junonia genoveva. Next base: position 7,307 of record DVRM01000019.1, on the reverse strand, counting down.
TCTGGATGCACTCGGTGCGGATTTGTCTCAAGAATCAGGGGTCAACGAATGAACCCGCCACCGGGAATACAACGCGACCACGTGTTGCTAACACTAGATAAGGAGTTATCATGGGACAAGCGTCTCCGCTCGTTCCCTGGGGTATGCGGGACGCTGTCTGGTCTAACCTATCCATTATTCAGTATTTGTATCGAAGCGTCGTTTGTTTTATCGGGCAGGTGTTATCACCCATCTCATACTCTTATCTATATTTATGTGCATAGGTTAAAAAGCAAAGTTATCGCTGCTCGACGGAAATACCCTGTTTATAAATGTAAAAATATACTGTATTTGCATGGTACAGGTTCTGACGCGGGTAGTGGACAAATAGAAGAAAAAACACACAATATAGATAAAATATATTTATTGTATTTGCTGGCATGGGGTTACACGTGTGTGCGTCGTCGTATGTGTCGTCGTGTCCGTATAGCTATGGGGCGTCGGGTCCTCGGAAGTTGATGGTGCGCCTGAGAAAGTCGAGGTACCTTCGGGCGGTGTGCTCGTCGAAGAATTTGTTGTTTCCCCCGGGCGTGAGAACAGGACTGAGGAAATTCATGAGCCAGTGGATAACGTGCCGGGAGCAAAAATGATGAAAGTGGTGAAATTCGCACGTATGATCCGCGAGGCGGAGCTTCTTTGAGCCCGACGCGGCGTACGGATCGACGGCTTCCATGTAACAGGGGCAAGATGCGTATCGGCGCTCCGAGCACGTGTTCAGATGAACGTACATCCTCACAAAGTCGTTCAAGTTGTGGGGGCTGGTAAAGTCATCGATCTGCTGTGGTCGGATCCCGCCGAACACGGGCAGCAAAGTATCGACGTTCACGAGCACGCGATCTTCCTTCTTCCTCCACGGATCGTAGTTGTACTCGAGCTCCAGTGGCTTGCCGTTTATGAAGCTGACGGTGGTACGGTAGGTCGAGAGCCGCCACAATTTTTCCGCAATCTCTGTGGGCACGTTCATGTCGGGCCACACCGCTTCCGCGAGACTCCGATATTCCTCGTACTTTAAAAACCGAGACACGAATAGGTATATGTCTTCGGGTACATGAAGTTCTTTGGGGGTCCAAACCGGTTGGCACCGTTACAGCGTTGGCAACGACGACGGCCGTTCCGTTTTCACGCGCTTGCGCGGCGGCTCCATACCACGTAGCGGATTGTTTACTCGGGTATACGTTGACGGGCGCGACGCAAACTCCGTGCGCGGATGATAAAAACAAAAAGAAAAATAGGGAGAACGAGAGGCGGCAAACGTTCGTTCCCGTATCGTGGCTGATTGAACAATAACGAATCGGCCGGCAGTACATTTATCAATGCAAGCGCGTCGAGTTAAATTACTCTTTAGTGTAAACAAATTATTCGTGCGCCGGTTCCTAGAATGATTACGTGGGGCCGCGTGTTTCGATCTCCTTATCGCGATGCATGCGTTGGCGGCGTGCGTTGGAGAAACCGCTGCAACGCGTCCAAAACAATAACAACCGTCTTATCGCGTATGAACTTTTGCGCCGATAACAAGGTGTTTTTTCCCAAAATAGTAATAACAAAGATGGATATAGCATCACGCGGGCCTGCTTGCCGCTCTCGATCGTACCTATCGCTCGTTACCCGGAGCTTCCCATCTCCCAATACGGGCCGCACGATCTTGTGCACAGGACTGTATAACTTAGGGTCCACTAAAATCAGAAGGAGTACAGATGAAGAGTGATAGAACAATACGAATAGGCACAGTGAAATTAAGCGGTACAAAAATAGCGTATATATCGTAATTAAGCGAGCCGCGAAAAAGCGACATGAGCTATGCGTCTGAGCGTTGAATCCCGACTGGCTGCCGTGCGTGTACGCAGTGTCGTCTGCGAGCGACCACAAACTACGTCACAAAAGGCAAGTAACGATTCTTGGAATTCATCGTCCGCGAGTGCACCGCTCAACCGACTTGCGTGAAAAGTAGGTGAATATTATTAAATATATATTTTTATTATGGTGTGTTTGTGATGTATGAATGTTGTGTATATTTGTATGTATATCTATGAGTAATAAAAACGTAAATAATATAAAATAAATATTATAAATAAATGTGAAGTGTTATTTATGTGGGAGTAGCCCACACTGTCATCTGCTTCAAAGCGCACAAATACTACAAACGGAACTGAAAAATCGGAAACATCTGTAGATTCATCGAACTGCAAAGCAATATACAAGTGAACAGTCAATAAAAATTGAGGACGCGGAACCTTTTGCACACCGAAATTAAGTATAATCAAAAGTTGTATGCAAATCACAAAGAAATAAACACCAACAGTAAAAATATAGTATTAAAAAAAAAACTAAAAAACACGCTTTGACGATAACATAAACTAAAAAATCAAAAATAATTGTTAATATGGAAAAAAAAATAAATAAAAAAATAGTATTATTGTGAAAAATGGTCGGGCACTTTTTAAGAGCTGATTTATAGTGCACCACACGCTTTTTCATTATTGTCTTACTTACCTGAATTATAGTATTTTGCTGCTGACTAAGAGCTTTCAACTTTCGTTCAAAGAAATCCAACGGCTTATCAGTTTCTTTTTTATGCTTGGTTGTGAGATGCCGCATAAACTTTGACGGTTTCATACTCTCACGTGATAAAAAATCGCCGCAAATTACACTTTGAGGTTTATCATTTATGACTGTGAACCCGTGTTTCAAATACATAACTGTCATCGTAGATTATTTTTTTCGGATTCGATTCATCACCACCGCTATTGATACTCGTACCAGACGTTGAAGGCTGCGATCTTTTGAGAAATTTATCTATTTTATAAACGCGCAGAGCAAGCGAAAAAACAAAAGAATGACGTCTGAACTCATCGGCGACTACGCTTAACTGAGTGATGAGAGTTGAAACAAAAGAACATTGCGGGTGGCGCGCGCGGGGCGCTTGCTGTTACCGCAACGACATGCCGTGCGGTGTGGCAACGTCGCCGTCGCCGACCAGTATGACACGCGCGAATAATAGATAAATTTACCAAAATAGGAAAAACTTATTACCTAACGTATGTAGTCTTTAATTAAAATTAAATAATTTCTTTGACTTACTACAACACAAGGGGGTCGCCAGAATATTTCAACCTGTAAAGAGGTCGCGAAATCAAAAAGATTGAAAAACACTGGTCTATAATACCATAACACCTTTGCTGATGACAATTTCATTTCTTATTTTATTTACGTATATTTTTTCACACTTTTAAATTCTTATTTTGCTATATAGCAGGGCAGGGCAGGGCAGGGCTATTGATGTGGCTCCAGGATAAACGACGCGTTCCAGATTTCTTTCTTCAATCTTTGGTTCACGCTGATGCTCGAACATCTGAAAGCGCTCCTGGCCATCTCCTGACGCATCCAGTTCAAGTGGCAGCGTTTATATAATTTATGTATGGCGAACTTTGTCCTGTGTCGTTTGCCTATTTTTATAACGTGTAAAACTTTAACGTCGGAAATTAAATTAAAAGTACGAATGTCCAATCTTACATAGAGCCACATCATATTATTTTACTGCACTTAGAACCCGAAACCTAACCATGTCGCCATGTAAAGTTGGGATCAGTGAAAGACGTATTGTTGATACCAGGTTCTGCTTTATTCTGATTTATACACAAAATAGACTTACACTTGGGAAATCCCACAGGTTACAACACTACAGCTATGAGTTTCCAAGACTTATCCTAAAATTAAGACTTATTTGTTATGGTTACTGGTATTGTTCATTACCTCCACAATAGGTTTTTTAACCTATTGTCTTTTCAAAATAACAATCTAACAGTCTTCGTGGATTTGTTTTATATTGTCCTTATCTAAAGCTTATGCGTATGTGCAATTATGTGGTTCTCTGTGTTGTATTAACTGAGATGCACAATCTTGTGAATCATTAAATGATTGCCATTCGAGATGTTTGCAAATAACATCATCATTGGGTACGTGGTTGCAGGTCTCATTGAGTTACGTACGTTCATCATTTTCCAAGATTAAAAAGGAGTTTTAGGGATTTGGACCATGTCGTTAACATTCGGGATGGAATACAAATGAAGTAGATATAAAAGTAAATAACATGAATTTCCAAAATAATATTTAATGATCAATTTGTGCTAAATGCTATAGTCTAATAGTCTAATTCAATATTATTAATCCTTAATGATTTCTTCCGTTTATATTGTATATTGTTTTTTTTTTAAATATCCTTTAACAACGTCAGAGCTGTGTCTTTGTATTCGTCCGTGAAAATGTTTACATTGTCGATTTCGAATTTTTTCTTTGCCTTCACTCTTGAAATACCAGTATTCTTGCAATGTGGATGCAGCTAGAGATAAAGTCTATTCCTTCAGGTAAATTCAGACAAATTTTAACAATGTATTCAGTTCTATTTGTTACGTTGTGTGCGTTTGTGTTTTATTTGATTTTTGAGGAGTGAATTACGATGGTGAAGGTTTCTAGTCCTTGTGGGATCTCATTGTTTAATCTCTCCAGGATATCAAGCTTTTTTGATTTTTTCATAAAAAGATCCAGTTTTAAATTTGTACAGACTTACAATTATACATTTAATTTTATACAAAGAAGAGAAAAAGAAAACATACACGTAATTTAAAGAAAAGAACAATATTATAAAATGATAAGAACATTAATATTGGTATGTCTAACGGCAGCAAGTCGGCAACGAACATAACGACAAAGATAAGAATTTGTTATTGTTATTTTAACTTTGTGGAACGCGCAGTTCATTGAATAAACTAATTATTGTTCGACAATATTTGCACTAACACTTTTAATATTTTATTTCCTGTGGGAATATGTTGAAAGTTCACTTAGTGGGTTGCAGCGAAGATGTAGTAGAACTAGAGTAGCGCAGTCAGCGGAGGTCAGCATTTTATACTTATCAGGGATGCAGTGTTAATGATGTCTTTTGATAGGTAAAGTGCCATGTGAATATATTATTTCTGAGATATTTCCGAGTCGTGCGATGTTGCAGAGGTGATGCAGAGCGAGAAGAAGCAAGAAGAAACGATACGAGGCAAAGATGATCGAGAAACTTTTAGACTGCACTTTTACACCACTTTAGATGTTGAATGTTTATTTTCAAAAACGAACCCGAGGACACTTTTGTATCCAACCAATGTTACACGGGACTTTGTAATAGCCTTTTAAAAAAAAATACTTTTCTTTAAAACAAATTAATTTATTGAAATTAATTTAATTATGGATATAGAATAGAAATGGAGTATAATTAGAAATAGAAATACGATTCAGAAATATCAATTAGAAGATGAGTGGCTTGTCTCGTGGTGTTCGGAAGATTGCCTTGTTGACAAGTACGCCAACCAACTAAACTAGTAGTGCTGACTGTGTCAGCCACTTTGCAAAAAGGGTTGCAATTTTCTGTCCATGTTCATACCAAGAACATATTGAGCGCTAAGGAACTTATAATCGAATTTAGCTTTTCGATTGTCCGCAAATCGCTCTTGGTCATGGAAAATCCCATAGACTAGACGAGAACAGGCGGCAGTATTATTTCATTTTTGAAACCTAATATTGTTCCTGTACATAAATGCCCCTCTTTAGGAATGTTTTTCTTTATTATATAGAGTTAAGATTTTAAAAACAACTAAACATCAAATTATAGTCAAATTAACTCAAATTTTTCTTTAAAATCTAGAAATCTAGAAGTAGAAAATATGATATACTTAAATTTTTTAAGGTAGTATTAACATGAACCCTATAAAATACTTGGCTTTTCTTACATAGCAAACTGCACCACACAGAAAACGCCAAAAGTGTACTGCCGATACACAGAGCATGATAAGGATTTTTCGACTAGCTATCTTAAACGAATGGGTATGTTCTCATTTTATAAAACTGATAATTGTCATATACCATTCTACCATCCTTTCGCAAATAAAACGAATTTCGCTTTCTGGATCCGTTGTACACTAAAACCCCACTTTACGCGCCCCCTTTTAAGCAGCTTCGCTTTAATGCGAATTTCAAATTCCAGGCGGATAAAAAGTAATAATGGGTGATCCAGTTTTTAATCGAAGATTATGTGGCATTCTAGTTACAACTAGTGAGTTTATAATTCAATGTGCAATTAATATAATTATAATTTTTACATCAAAATATATCAAAATATTAACTATATGGGAGTAAACTTAAGAATGTGTTCCATAATTTGTAGAAATATGAAATCTGTAACTACTATCTGCTATTTAGTATATCTATTGAAAGTTGACTATTTTCGCAAAACATTAATTATCCGTTAACGAGAGCGCGTTTGTTGTTAACATTGCAACATGAAAAAAATTGATAATGTTTGTTTCAGTCCCGGAAAAGTTATGCCCTTCCATATAATTACCCATAAAAGCCAAAATACTGCACAGCTTCATAAAATAAACATCAGACCAACCATACCTTGCTTAGTTGGACCCATGATAATCTTCAATCAAATATTATGAGTATTTGTAGAAATAAATGTTGCAAAGTTAACAACAAACGCGCGCGCTTTATATTTATTCGCGCTTTTTATACTTTATATGACGAGGTCCCATAGTGCGCCGGTGAAAAGGAAGCTAGCACTGAACATGACGCGCACAACGACGACGACTTCGAAGGAGCGAGACCAAGCACAAACAGAGACTTCGAAAGAAGAAATATATCCGTTTTTAGAATAAATTGTATTTTTACAAAACTACGTTAATTACAAAAAAAAAATAAGTTCTAAAACTACCCGATTACTAAAAAGTATAGACCACAAAAATTCGTAAAATAGCCGTGATCGTATGCCACTTTTTACTAGAAGATATTAATATTTTTTGTCCTCGATTGTCCTTGATTTCTCCTTTGTTGTCCTTGAGTATATTTCTGACCTTACCAGCAGTCCTTCTTGAGATGACCAGTATTTCCGCAAATGAGTCTTATCTGGTTTGGATTGTTGTAGTAAATGTGCTCACATTACTTTTCTTGTCTGGCTCGTTCTGAAGTGCCATACTTTTTCTTTTATTTACGTATAACTAAATAATAGATATAAGAAAATATCTTATATAAACATATCTTAATGGGAAAAATAAGCTAAATATGTATATTAATTTTTCTGTTTCATCAATTTTACTTCTACCCGTTTTAATCTCGGTATTTGTTTTTTTTTTTCAAAATAAACAAAAAATCTTTCTTCCTCTGTCCATGGCTGGAGTGTTTGGTATTTTAGCTCCCATTAGTAAAGCAATCAAAGAACCATCTGTTGT
>DVRM01000018.1:0-16445 GCA_018232405.1 Junonia genoveva | reverse complement strand
GAATTTGGCGAGTCCTTCTCTCAAACGACGCTCAATCTGCAAGGCCGTGGCTAATAAACTCTTGTGACTGTCGTTAACATTCTTTAATTGCTTTCCAACAGTATCACGAATTGATGGTGTGGTAGCTTCATATCGCTCGATTTGAGCACGACCTTTAGCTTCCAAGTCATCTAAAGTAGATTGGTATTTTTGGATGTCGTCTAGTAAAACAGCGTGTTGGGCCAACTGTTCTTCTGTTTGCTCACGATTGGCTATGTATAACGAATTGTGGGCCATGAGTTGGAACGATATTTGCAGCAGCCATTTCTCTGTGTCTTGCAACGATTGATGGTATTGATTGTAGTCTTTGATTTCGGATTCGAGTTCCGCTTTCTTTGCTGCGCATTTTGCTTTCAATGCGTTACATTTTTTCTCTATTTCTGCCACAGCCTGCTTGGCCGCTGGTTTCCTGGCCCAACTGCTGAGCTCATTAGCTTCGCACTTAAGGCGTTCTAGTTCAGGCGCCTTGTTCTTAATTTCGTCTTCAATGTGCTTGTATTTCTCTAGCAGAGTCTTCATTTCACCTAATTCGCCACCAGTTGGCGGTACTTTCTCAAGGTTTTGTTCGGTTTCCTTGATCCATTTGTTCATCTTTGTCTTTGAGTCTTCGAAATCTTCCCATTTGCCTATAGCGGCTTTGAGTTGAGCGGTGATTGAGTTCAGGTCTATCTTGAGTTGATCCCAGCTCTCTTGGAGAACTTTGACGTCATTACGAAGACCGTCTTGTTCTTCGGGTGGCGTGTTGTTAAGGGCCTTTTTGAAGGCCTCTTGTAGAACTACAAGCAAATGATGTCCCTCAGTCATTCTGTTACTGACAAGTTTTATAGTCTCCAATTTATCTTTCGTTGTGTCAATGTCACCGACTCCGATGGAATCGTGCACTGTTCCATGCGCGGTTTCCAACCAGCGTTGTAATTCTTCCTTAGCTTTGATAAACTCAGTATGATCGGAGAGATTCTTCTCACCATTGGAGACTAAGCCTTGAATCTTTGTCAATAATTGAGTGTACTCAGTTTGAAGGTTGACAGTTTTATCGCGAACCCAGGAGCAGGCGCTAAGCTCCATCAAGTTTTCGCATCTGTCGTTAAGTTCTTCCAGGACGTGTTTGTTTGCCAATGCTTGGGCGAGAAGATCCTATATGGAAAAGAAAAAAATATGAATTTAATAAAATAAGATAACCTACACTATCACGTGACTAGAATACACTACAAATAAATATAAAATTAAAGGGATGTATCTAACTATTTATTAATCTACAATATCTAATATAATATTATATTCACTTACCCGACATTTATCCAAGTACTCCGGTGTAATTTTATCGACCTTTTCAACGGTCTTCAACTTGGCATCGAAATCTTTAACCCATTTGGTCATCTTATCCAACGTCTCCATGAAATCGGACCACGCCGCCAAGCATTTCTCCAACAATTTCTTCGTATCTTTGCATATTTGCTGTAAGTTCTCCCATTCAATCTTCAACTGCTTAATTTCTTGATTAATACTGTCCTTGCCTTCATTGCCAGTTGTTTCTAGCACAGCTTCGCTCAGTTTAATAGCTTTTTTGAGTAAAGCTTCTCCTTTTGGTAGAGATCCAATGATTTTGTTGACATTCTTGAGTTTCTTCTGAACTTCCTCCTTGTCGCCGTGAGAGTCTGAGCATTGTTGTATTTCGATCTTGCAGTTACGAATCCAGTCATAGAAACTGTCGTAGGACTCCTTGTATTGTATGTGGGAGTTGACGTAGTCTTCAAGTTTCTGTTAAAACAAGAACATATTACATTGTATTAATTGTATAGCCAATAAGTACCAAAACGTCAACTAAGTTCCAGCACCGCGTTATTTTCTTTGAAACCATTATAAAACTATTACAAAATCTCAAAGCAACCAAGAAAAGTCACACACGGTGTTAAAACTTCACTGACGAAATAACCACTTAATTATTCGAACAAAAAAGAATTATTTTTATCATGAAAAATACTTACGCTAATCATATCATTAACAGTCTTTTTGATATCGTCATAACGTTTCAACGTGTCCTCAATATCTTTAGACTTCAAGGACGAATCTTCTTGAAGTTTCTCATTCAGTTTGTTCACTAGATCTTTGTGCGAGTCGATGTCTCTGTTGAAAGTCTTGAATTTTTCCAATTTAGCTTTCTTCTCCGACAGATCGTTGAGAAGGGAGTCATCTGATTGGATCTTCTGATCGATGTCATCAAGCCACTCTACTAGTAACTTATGAATCTGTCAAAACAAAGAAAAGTTAAATTAAATCAAAATTAGTAACCAAAATCCTATTTCTTCAAACAGCAGAATATTAAACATATTTGCATGAAAATTACCTTTGAAATGTCATCAAATTGCGACGCCCTGTTCGTCAATTTATTTCGGACGTCTTGCAAGTCAGCGATGAGTTTATCGAACTCCTGTTTGAGATTATCTGTATCCTCCTGTATTTTAGCCGCGCCAGCCTGTTCGGTGTTCATAATAACCTTTTCCTTTAGTTCAAGAAGGTATCTGAGTTTATTCTGTCCTTGTTCGAGCGACTGGCGTAGAAGTTTAACAGTGTTGAGTTTGTTGTTGACCTCTTGTAGGGTGTTCGGTATTTCAGCGCATTGGTTTAGCTTCTCTCGCGTCCTGTCTAGCCAGTCTTGACATTCTCCGTACAGGGCATTGTGTTGCTGGTGCTCCTAGAATTGAAATATTATTTTCAGTATACAGGAAAATTAATTTGTTGAGGAAAGTGCGAGGAAAGAAAAAGCAAGAAGAGCCAAAATATTTTACAAAATGTAATAAAGAGGTTTTTTTTTACATCTCAAAAATGTTGTTTTTGTGTTGAACTGATTTTAGAGTAATTTCTTCATGTAAATTATATATATTAGTATGAATATGGGGATGAAAAATTGGAAAAAAGCTTTTTGAAGACACCTTAAAACAAGAAATGTTTGAATTTTGAATATAACAATAAGTCAACTTGACAGATAAGCTCTTATTGTTCTTCCAGTCTCATTTAATCTATACATATTTCCCATTTACCTGGTAATGCAGTTCGAGCCTCTTCATCACCTCCTTAGCCAATGACAACAGCGCGTTATACTTGGTAGTTAATTGTGTAATACCGTTGGAGACTCTTGTGTCTGAGCAAGTCTCTAATAATGTTTGCGCGCGCATGTTTAACTTGTCTAGTTCAGCTTGCCAGTCGAATAGAGTCTGGAGGTGTCCCTGTTAAAATAATAAAACCAATTATAATATAGGTATATAGTTATATATAACAAATATGTATCTGAATTGTGAACCGGCAAATCATCCTACATAACCACTAAAGCCGCTTAACTAACATTTCATACTATTTCATAACATTTCATACCATTGCAAAATATAATGTGTACAAAAATTATCATTTCATAAATAAACCAACCGTGTTATTGCAAACATAATAATAAACACGTGTTTTTATACCTTAAAATGTTATGTCTAAGTGTATAAACGTACCTGGAATTCTTCTAGAACAACCTTCTTCTGTTCCAAGTTATTCTGCAGTTTATTGAAGGACTGCACCAGCTTTTCAGTCTTCGACAACCAATCCAAGGCTTCCTTGTATTGCTCTTCGTATTCTGTCCATTTTACGATACCGCCCTCGATCATTGCTTTAGTGTTATTTAGTTGTTCACTGTTACAAAGAAACATACATTTTAATAACTTGATATGAGTCATAAAACAAGTACAATTAATAAAATATGTAAGTACTCACACGTAGGTATCGTATTCTTCTTGCATAAGAGCTACTTCCTCTTCAATATCCTCTCTATCTTCTTCATCAGCGAGGCCGCAGGATATTTCACCCTGCTCTAAAGCCTTTTGCAGTTTCGCTTGTCCCTCTGGTAACTCGCTTTCCAATACTTTGAGCTGTGATATTTTACTGCTCAAAGATTCCTTATCTCCAGTTGCATCTGAACATTTTCCTAGCTTTTCCTTAGCAGCCCTTATCCATTGGACGAAATCTGTACCAGCATCGATAAACGCCTGGTGCTGTTCAACTGTTTCTTTCTGTTTCTCATACAAATCTTTAGCTTGTTTAGATAGGCTCTCGTATTTACTGGTAATTTCAGACGCCGGAGCTTGTTGCATAAGTTCCGAAGCCTTAGACGTTACAGACTGAATCATGGGTTCAAACGAAACGATATCTTGTACAATATTGTTTGTTTGACGAAGTGTTGCTTTTCTTTCGCCAATACTAAGGCCTGTTGTGAGACCCGCAAGTCGGTCTTGACCTTTCTTAGACTTGGCTACTTTCTGTTCGCACACTTCTTGTAGTTTTGCTTCTCTGTCGGAGATCCATTGTTGTAGCTGAGAGTAACTTGAACTATAATCAGCCCATTGAAGTAAAGCGGTTTCAAGATGGACTTTAGCTGTCGTCATCTTTTTAACTAGGCGATCCCATTCATTTTGTAATTCTTTAAGTTCTGTGTTGATTTTATCTTTACCATCAGATCTAGTGTTTCTAAGAACTTTCTCTCCGCTATTAACGGTAGCATGAACCAGATTCTGACCTTCTTCGCGGCGTTTCAACAAATCTTCAATTTGTTCTAAGCGTTTCTGTAAAGCATCTTTACTGCTGTTACTACCTGCTTCGCTTCCGCTGCGTGTAATATCCCAAGCATCGTTGATCCACTTCTTGGTCTTTTCGTAATTTTCGTCATAATTCTTGTGTTGCTCGTAATTTGTTTCAACTTTCTTTAGAACATCATTTGCCATATTGACTAATACTTGATACCTTGAATTCAAATGCCTTAGCTGGTTATTGACATATGTATCCAAATGAGAAGACAATAAACCAGCAGCTGAGGCATTGAAATTATCAATATCAGCCTTTCCTTTGTGTAACTGATCAACGATTTCCTTAACATCATTAACTTGAGCTCCCTTTTCTTTCGCGGTTCCAAGCAAAGCCAGTTTATGATTTTTGATAAGAATTTCCTTCTGTTGAAGCCAGTCAGATAATCTTTCATACTCGTCCTTATATTCTCGCCACTGGTTAACAGTATCTTCCAATTGACTCTTCTGCTGTTTAATTTCGTTGAACAAGTGGTCAAAGCTTTCTTTGAGAGCCTTCATTTCATTTTTAATGATTGTTTGTCCTTCTGGCGACGTGCTTGCAAGCACAACTTCACCTGTATGTTGAAGATGTTCTAACAGTAATTCTCCTTGTGCTTGTTTATTGATTAGAGCTTCTAGCGGGGCAACTGAGTTTTCTATTGCCAACTTGTCGCTCAAAGGTTTAGATTTCAATGAAGGCACCTTTTCCCTCGCTCTGCCTAGCCACTGAATTAGTTCATCATGAGCTTCTTTGTACAGTCTATGATCCTTGTACTGTTCTTCACGATCAGCTAATAATTTCTTAATTTTATCATACAAATTGTCAAATTTATTCAGTGTTTCTTGAGCTTTAGATGCAGCTTGATTCTGTTGACCACTGGCTAACATTTCAGCTGCCTTAGCTTTTAATGTATCAACTTCTAAGCGGTCGCATCGTGCTTTTTCTTCAACTTCTTTAAGTTTTTCCAGTTGTGCACGTTTATCTGACATAGATGTTTCATAGGGCGTTAACTCTGCTAACATGCTCTCGAGCCAAGCATTACTTTTGTTTATCAACTGTATTTGTTCCAAGAACCCAGCCCATTTAGTAACTGAGTCGTCTAACATGTTCTTAGTTTCAATCATGCGTGATAATAATGCTGACCATTGTTCTTGTAAGGCTACTAACGAGTTGTTAATTGCTTCATGCCCAGCCGGGGCAGTGTTAGCCATAACATTCTGTGCAAGTTCTACCAAAGATTGAACTTTTGTAAATCCTTCATCCTTAGTCAGCAGCAAGTTTTGAATCAGAACTAATTTAGTTTCCAAGTCATCTTGAGAACATGAACTTAAGTCAGCACAGAAATCAAGTTTATCTCTTAGTTCCTCGATCCATTGAGAACATTCAGCGACATTACTAGTGAATTCTTGATGAGTCTTTACGTACTGCTGCCAGCGGTTCGTTAAATCTTTTACTTTTTGCGATAATGTTTGGTATTTTACCGTTAAGTCAGAAATTTGTGAACCGCGAGGTCCCAATACACCTGTATACAGATGCTGCGCCTTTTCTGTAATGTTGTCAATCTCAAGTTCCTTTGCTCTTACTTCTCCTTGCAATTCTTGGAACACATTGTATTGTTCTTGTTTTTCGGGTAGAGTGGCTTTTAAGTCGACTGCATGAATTTGATTGTCAGTATTTCTAATTCCAGGCCAAACATTGATCTTTCATATTTTCATATTCATTCCATTGCTGTATTTTATTTTCCAAAGATTCAATAGTCTTGTTGATGAAAGACACCAATCCTTCCCATTCTTGATGAGATGCATCAATTTGGTTCCTTATATTAGTCTGACCGTTGCTTACTGTTCCCGGAAGAACTTTCTCGCCTAATGAGCGTATTTTGTCAATACGATTCTTTTCTTCGGGTAAGCTTACTTGCAATGATTTCAGCTTTTCGCAATTACTGCTTAACGCTACTCTTTCCAAGTTAACGTCACCCCACAACTGAGCTGTATTATGAGTTGCTTCGACCCATTCCTGTAAGTCCATAACAGCTTTGCTGTATTGCTGATGATTATTAACAATCGCTTCGTATTGTTCTACAAAACCTTTAGCCCGGGCAAGAATATTGTCATGCCTTTGTTTCAGTTGGTTAATTTCTTTTGTTATATTTTTGTTAACATCAGGTAAGCTTTGCGCTCGGACTTCTAGATCAGAGATGTCCTGCTGATGAGCAATAGCATCTTGAAGATAGTTTCTATATACGTTAAGTTGATTACGTTTCTCATCCAATGTTGCTTTGAGTTCAATATCCTTTGGTAAGTTTTTCTCTGCTAATGTTAACCATTCATTGACGGCTTTAAGGTTTTCATCAAACGACGACCATTTATTCAGTTCAGAATCTAAGTCACGTTCAGCTTTAGTAATGTTATCATACAAATTTTCTACTGCTTGTTGCATATCGTGAAGTTGTTGTTCGATTAACTCCTTGCCTTCAGGTGACGTTGAAGGATATAATTTCTCTCCTAATTCAAAAGTGTTATTGACTAAAAGGGTAGCATTTCGCCGTTGACTTAGCAAATCATTCAAGCTTTCCCGTTTGGCATTGATTCCTTCAGGTGTATTCGATGCATTTCGCTGGCATTCATCGAATTTGTATTGTGCCGCTTTTATCCAGTCAATACATTGGTTATATTTGTCTTGATATGCGTTATGATCATTGACTGCTTGCTGGCATTTTTTAACCAACTCATTAGCCGTGGAATGGACGGATTGGAAGCGTGATGTCATCTGCTGTAAATTCATTGTAATTCTCGTGTCGTTGCAGTTTTCAATAAGATCGCTGAACTCGTCAGTCAATTTATCGACGTCATTTTCTGTTTTCTTTAAGTTTGCTAAAATTGCCTGCAAAATAATTAAGAAAAATATGTATACATGTTTTTAATTTATTTTTAATTTTTAAGACTAAAACTACAACATCTACAATTAGTAACATTAAAATTTAAGAACCAGCTGTTTTATTCTTGTCTGTTAAATATCCCACACCCCTTTCTATCATTAGTAATTTTGTATAATTAGAAATATATGTATAGTATAGATAAAGTAAATTATACTGGTAAGTAATACCCTTTTGTTAGAGTCTCATAGTGAGATTAGATCATATTCTACTGAAAATTAGACTACACCCTACGGTGCTCATTAATTTAAATTTTGTCAATCTTTTTCTTACTTGATCCAAGGCTTCACCCAAATTTACGACCGTATTCAAATCACTTTCATGATTATCAATTGCTTTACTCAAATCCTGTTTAAAATATTTCACAATTAATTATAAAATGAATGTCCTAATTAAATGAAAATATTAAAAAAAAACTTACCTGGTATTTGTTAAGTTGATCGATCTTTTCTTCTAGAGTAGCTTTGGGGGTGTAGGTCTTTAAGCTCATCTCTGTATCACTCAACCAGTGTTGCAATCTGTCATTTGCAGAATCAAATTCGATCCATTGTTGTATTTTTTCTTCTATGCCTCGTTTTACATCATGTACTGTAGCGGTGAACTTTTCCAAATCAGCTCTTAATAATCCCAATTCTCGAGACATACCTTCTTTACCACGAGGTGACAGCTTCGAAGCGTTATTTTCAATAAGGTCGGACAATATTTTCAACTTATTCGTTCCATTCGGAATCGCGTCCAACAGCTCTTGTATTTTCGCTAATTTACTTTGTAAGGCTGCTTTGTTACCGGTGTAGTCTGATAGTAAATGCAAACGATCCCATAAATGCTTTTGATAATCTTGCAGGGATTTCTGTTGATCAGCGAATTGTTGATAAATTTCAAATGAATTTTCATGTTTATCAATCACTGATGACAGTCTATTTGTTAGAGCGTTATATCTATCCCAAACAGATTTAATAATTGTAGCCATTTCTTCACTTTCCCCTTTACTGGAATGAATACTAGCTGCCACACTTTTAGCTTTCTCGGTGACAGTTTCAATAACTCTCTTATGCGAATATATTTCTTGTAATAAAGTTTTATTTTTGAGCAATCTTGACTTAATCTCTTGAGCAGAATTTAGAACTACCTTTTCTTCGCTTTCCACTATTTTTTCTTTTTCATCTAACCAAGATAACGTTTGTTGCAGCACGTCCTGATAACTTGACCATTGTAAAGTCTGCGATTCGTATTCCTTTTGCTGTTGCGAAATACTATCATTTAGTTTGTCCCATCTTTCTCTCAATTCTCTTATTTCAGACCGAATACTTTCTCTTCCATTCGCAGCAGTTTCGGGTAAAACTTTATCTCCGGCTGTTGTTAATATGCCCATTTTATGTTCTCCATTTTCACGCTCTAATAAAAATACTTGCAACTTATTTCCCTTACTTTCAATGCCTAATTTATCTTCTTTAACAAGCATTTGCGATAATTGTTCTTCTAAGGGTTTCAACCAAGTATCAAATTCGTTTCTTAGTTGAACATATTTTTTATGATCAGATACTAATTCTAACCAGTGGTTTACAATATCCTTGGATATTAAATGAAGTTGTTGATACCGACTGCTGATTTGAATTACTAGTGGTTTTAATCTTTCGACTCCACTTAATAAGATAAGGCTGTGAGACTCATCGACGAACGCATCTATTTCTTTTTCCTTGGCGTGAATTTCGTTGCGTAAATCAACGTATCTCTGTAATTGAGCCTCTTTTTCAGCCAATGTTGAGCATAGACTTTGATCTCGGCATTTAGCTTCCATATCTTTAAGCCAACCGGTTATAGATTCAATGGAAGAATCGAATTTGTTCCAAATTTCTAAGGTATGTTTCAATTTTTGCTCTGACGTTTCAATACTATTTACTGCCTTAGTAAGTTGTTCATGTAAATTATTGATTTCTGCTTGAATAGCAGTATTTCCAGCTTCTGATGTGCTTTTGCTTACAGTCGTAAATATAGCTCTAATCTCGTCTAATTTACTTGATCCAACTTTTTCAATATCTTTCAGAGCAACCGTAGATTGAAGTTTCCTTATTATTTCGGGCTTTTCTCCCACTGCGTTTTCTATATCAAGTAATTTTTCTGACTGTGACCCAAGCCATTCTTTGAATTGTTGAAGAAGACGTACAAGATCTTCGTGTCTCTTAACACACTCCTCCAAATTATCTTGCAGATTTTGTGATTTTGAAACAATGTTTTGGAAAAGTTGTTTGATAGATTGCAAATATACATTCAAAGAAGCATCATGGGTTTGATCAACCAACTGTTGGGCTTTGTCACAAACAGATTCAACAAGTTGTACATGCGACATAATCTCTTGGTGTAATATTTTATGATTCAAAAGTTGCGCCTTCTTTTCCTCCAGTGATGTTTTCAATTCAGTGTGGCGCTGCATAGCTTTCTCAACATCTTTCAACCATTTAGTTAATTGTTCTTGAGCAAGAGAAAAGTCGGAAAATTGTAATAAACATTGATCCAACTTATTAACAGTTTCTTGAAAACTGTCACCAAAGCTGTCCCACAAGGTTCTTATTTTTCTTATTTTTTGTCTAATCATTTCGCGACCATCAGGACTAGTATGAGCATAAAGTTTCTCTCCTAAGCTAAGGAACTCTTCAAAAGCAGGTGTTTTCTTATTTCTAGTTTCATACAGTTCTTTAGCTTTATTCTGTTTCTCTTGTAAAACGGCATAGTCACCTACGATTTCGTTTAGATCTTGGAGTTCACCTAGCATACTTACTAACCATTTTTCCATATTATTATAGTCACTTTCGAATGTCTGGTGCTCAGATACGTATACTTCATATTTTGAAATAATTTCATTAACAAGGTTGTTTAAAGTATGATATCTTGTAGCTAATTTTGAAGTTTTTGTGATAAGATCAGATTCACCAGTCAAATTTTGCTTCTCAGTTAAAGCGGCAAACTCAGCCTTTTTAGAACCAAGTTCAACTTGTATTTCTTTTACTTTTTGCAGGTGTGCGATTTTGGCCTCAAGATTACTCTTAAGGCTTTGATCTCTTATTTGATTTTCTTTTACTTTTAGCCATTCATCAAGTTCGTCTAAAGTTTTTTGACTCTCATTCCATTGTTTTATGGTATCCTTAAGTTTCTTATCATACTCATTACATTGTTTTGCAAATTGATCCCACGTTACTTTTAATTGCTCAAACTCACTTATTAGAACTGGATGTCCATTTGGACTAGTTGTTTCCAAAACAGTATGTAGTTGTGATTTTACATTACCCAAGGCATTGTCAATTTCTTGGGCTTTCGATTTGACTTTTTCTATAGCTGTTATTTTAGAGTCAACGTCTTCTTTTTGTGAAACGACTGCATAAGTGACTAAACTATTTTCAGCAATTACATGATTAAGACGATCACGAATATCTTCAAACATTTGAACGTATTTCTCGTGATCTGCAACATGAGACTCGTAAGTTGCAATTCGTTTGCTGAGTTCTGTTGACATGTTTCTATATCGATCAATTATATTCGTAAGACTTTTTTCTGCGTCTTCATCAGGCATAAGCTTGAGTTTATCAGTAAGCTGAGATAGCATAGACTGATGCAAATCCACTTCTTGATGTAGAATCTTAGTGGCATGTAGTTGAGCTTTCTTTTCAGGAAGGGTAGGTGACAATTTAAATTCACCCAATTCAGTTTCTTTGTCGCTTATCCATTTTTGTACTTGATTAAAGGTGTCGTCAAATGATGATCTCTTATTAATCGTAGTTTCAATATCTTTGATTACGTTATTAAGTGAATCAACGGAATCCTCAAAGTAATCTCTTAATGCTCTTAATTCGTTCCTTATTTGCTCTCTAGCTTCGGGAGTAACACCACTAAATAGTGCTTCGCCAGATTCTATAGCGCTATTAAGAAGTTTTTGACCAACTTCCTTGTTTTCATTTAATTTCTTCACTTGATCTAAATCAGCAGCTGTTGGCTTAGCATGCTTACTCATTGCTGCGATGTCTGCTATTTTCGCATTGGTATCTTGCAGCCAATCCTTAAATTCAGCAATTGATTTGTCATATTTACCTTTGTTGTTTTTAAGGTCTTTCAATCTATTTAGTTGATTTGCCATAAACTTGCCAACAGTCTGATATCTTGTTTCTAAGTGATTAATGTATTGAGAAATACGCGAATCAGGATTACGTGATAGTACTTTTTCGCCAATTTCTGTGAGCTTATTTACTTCACCTCCGTAATCTTTGATTTCATCATTAAGTTTTTCAATTTCAGATATTTTGTCGTCAATGTCATTGACATCAACCAGGCTGGCAGCTTCTTGCCTAACTCTATTTTCTTTATCTTTCAGCCATTCTGAAACGTTTTCTAAAAGCATCTCGTATTCTTGCCATGCTTCGATATTTTCCTGTAATCGTTTCTTAATCTCTTCATAATTTGCTGTAAGTACCTCCAAATTCTTTCGGGCTTTTTCCGTTTGCGAAGCTGCTTCTTGAGCACAAGCTGGTTCAGCTACAATACGTAATATCTCTGAAGCTTCTTTGAGTTCTTCTATTTTCTTTTTAGAATCCGCGATTCCATTTTCCACATCTACGAGAGCTGCATTTTTAACTTCCAGGTTATATTTGTCACTATTAACGTCTGGCATGCACCATCTAGTTTTGTCGTCTAATAT
This sequence comes from Junonia genoveva, assembly GCA_018232405.1. Classification (NCBI taxonomy): domain Eukaryota; kingdom Metazoa; phylum Arthropoda; class Insecta; order Lepidoptera; family Nymphalidae; genus Junonia; species Junonia genoveva. The sequence goes on along the minus strand of DVRM01000018.1, from coordinate 4,188 downwards.
TTTCAAATTTCTATTGAACATACTCAACTTATCCGTAAACAGCTTTTGAAGGAATGTAAGTAAAGTTGTTTCAGTTTTATTGGCATGAATAAGTACACTTTCAAATCGTTTTTGTAACGTACTCAATTCTTTAGGAACAAGAGATTCGTAAAATCCTGGGTAGTTAGCATTCATTTCGGATACATTTTGAGTAAGGTTATCAATCTCATCACTTAAGTTTTGTAAGTCTACTTTACATGATTGACACTTCTTAAGGCGATCAAGTATTTTAGCATTATCACCTGACATATCGTCACATTTAATAATGTCGTCACGAATCTTACTGATGTTATCTGATAAGATTTTAATTTGTTCTTTTAATTTGTTTTCTCTAGATTCCAATGATGATACTGCACTCTCTAAGTTGTCAGCTAATGTCTGCAATGCGTCAAACTCGTTGTCCAAGTAATCGACTATTGATGAAACTTGTCCCAATGGAATATTTTTATTCAAGTTGGTAATCTGTTCGCATTTAGCTTTAATGCTATTTTTAAGACCTAAGTAAAGTGGCAATTCCTCTTTGTATTTCATAAGATGATTTTGTCCAAATCTGATTTCTAAATTATCACAAGCATTTGCGAGATTCTGTCCTGTTTCACTTAACCAAGTAACGACTTGGTTTTTAGTGTCGTCAATTTGTCTCCATACCAAGAGCTGAGATTCTAAATCTTGGATTCGTTTGATGGTAGCATCATTAACCTTTTCCCAATGTGTCTGTGAGTTCAAAAATGCGTCTTCCAAAGGACTTGTGTCAAATCCACCTAATGTAGATGCTTGTTTTAAGACGGATTGTTTGATTACGTCCATTTGGTCTAGTAACCCTTTTGCTCGTTTTAACAATTCGTACGATTTCTTTGCTTTGTCTAGGAATTGAGCAGTTTGTACATAGTCATTGGGTGCCTCCTTGCATTCGTTATGAAGTTGTTCAGCTCTGTTCATTTCTCTGTCAAAGGCAACAGTAAAGTTCTTTAATTCTTGTAGGGTGGATGATAGAAGTATATACTTGTTTTTAGTGTCACGAACAGCGTTAACGACTTGATCCCAACTATTATCAGCTGCTGTTAAGGCATTCTGAATAGTTCCCATGTTGGGCTGATCTTCTCTCATCAAATGTAACCCTTCTTCTCTTAATTCTTTTCTTACAGATTGCTTCTCTTTTAATTCACTGTCAAGGTTATCTAATTTTTCTGTCATTTCCTGAATAGTCGCCTCTGTTAATGGCACCGGCTGCTGAGACATCTCACTCAAAACAGACTGTACGTTGTGTAAAATTTGTATTACCGCTTTATTTTGCGCGTTGAATTTATCCCACCTGGCACCAACTTTTTGTACTAGATCGCGTTTTGATGTTACAAGGTTTAACAACGAATCTGCTTTTACTTCGATTTCTTTCACTAAGCTGTTAGGTGGTATAATCCTACCCGTATTTTGGTCTGTTACTTTCACCCTGGATGGACCATCTAATAAAGCAACATTAGTTTTCCATTCCGGTATCTTAGAAATAATATTTACTAGCTCCTGACGTAAGACCTCATAGCTTTCGGGAGTTAGTTTAGGACCCTCTATTTGATATTGAATATGGTTCAGTTGTTGTTTATTGTCCTCGTACCAGTTGAGAAGCTCAGACCATTTTTGTAGGATACCCTTGTTTTGTTGTATATTCGACTCAATTATTTGATAATGTTCAGCGATATTTGAATACGTATCGCTTAGTGCGCGTGTCTCCTCTGGATGAGATGCCAACGTCATATTTTTAACTTCATTGTAGATATCAGTAAATTCAGGTGCCTTTGCTGCATGTTCTTGAAGTAAAACGTGCATAGACTGAAGTGTTGGTTCTACCTTATCGGCACTAATCTGGTCGTAGCTTTCAGTTTTTCGTCTGAAATCAGTTATCCAATTGTCAAAGTTATGCAACTTGGTAAGGAATTCTTGTTTGACAATAATTTTGTCAGATAATTCATTGACTCTTGTCCTTACTACTTCAGCGAGTGCATTTGTACGATCTTTTATGTCAGCCACTTTATTTTTCAAAACAGCTGCTCCTTCAGGTTGAACACTGTGACATATGTTGTCACATATTTGAGAGAGACTTATTATTTTGGCTTGCTGTTGAGATATTTCATTACCGAATGACTTAAGTTTATTTAGCTCTCTGTCAAGTTTTTCTACCTGAGGTGTTTCGATATTAACAGCGCGACTGCTAAGTAGTTTTTCACCGTTTTCGATCCAGGTTTCCAGTTTTTGGGCTTCTTTTTCGAAGTTCTCCCAATTTGTGACTAATTTGTCAAGTTTGTTATTCCATTGGTCAGCTAAATCGTGTACGACTGCCCATCTAGAGTGAATAGCGTCTACCTCATCTGGTGCACTAGTTTTACCAGACAACTGGTGACTGACGCTGGACAAAATCTGTAGATTCATCAACTGTTTTTCACAGTCGGTAATCAAGGCTCTTGACTGTTGTTGCAGCTGTTGAGCCTCCGGTAGTGTTGTTGGTTTAGGAACATTACCTAATTTAATTTCGGCTTCCTCTATCCATGGTTTGATTTCTGCTACACCTTTTTGGTATTTCTTCCAACTAGCCAAGTCATGTTCAACGACCTTTGTTTGATGTTCTATCGATCGCTGTAAGTCTGCCATCATTTTTTCAAGGAGAGCTACTTCGCCTTTTAATTTGTTAGCATCTTGCATACGATGCTCCACGGCCAGCTTGGTGCCTTGGTCAGCCACGTTTCTGACGATTTCTAACTTTTCTGCGATAACTTTTTGCAATCCTTGAGATTTCTCTACACGTTCTTCAGGTGTGATGTTCTCTGACTGAACTTGCTGTATAAGCATGGGACTTTCCTTTTTAATCCATTCGCGCACGTGTTCTAATTTATGTTCAATCTTCACCCACTCTTCGTTGAACTTCTCCAAATGTTCGACCTTGTGTTGAACTTCATCTTGGACTCTTCCCAGCTTACGCTCGATAGTTTCCAAATCTTTTTCTATCACCGGTTTTGGTTTATTAGCAGTCAGAGTTTGTAATTCTGCGTACGTTTTTTGGATCTGAGGTAATTTTTCAGCCTTAGCTTTCTCCAAATCTACATGCACGGCCTTCGTTTCTTGGAGTTCTCGACTTATGTTAGAAACACCAAGTTCTAAGCCTGGATGAGCAACGTAGCTCTCAATCTTGTTGATATCAGAAAGCAATTCCTCTTTTTGATATTCGTAGTTGGACCACACCTTCTGTGTGTCACGGAGTTTATCTAAACGTTCCGTATTCGTTTCATAAGCTGTGTTCCAGCCAGATTCAAGATTGCGTACATCTTCTCTAACAAATGCTGGAGCATTAGCGTCTTTGATGAGTTCCTTGCCGCGGTGGAGCATTGACATGACAGATGGACGTTGTCGATCCAACTGTTGTACCGCAGCTTGTTGTTCGAGAACAAGTTGCTCGACGTGTTGAAGTGATTGTAAGTCTGGTTCAACCTTTGCCCTTTCTTTAGCATTTTCAAGGATGCAAATCACTTCGTGTACCTCTCGGCGGTTAAGTATAACATCTTGTGTAGGTTTCTGTCTTGATCATGGTGATTTCTATGGTCGGTATGAGGTTCTTGTACCTAGCTATTAGATTTTCTAGCTTAACTTGTTCCTCTTGGGCCTCTGTGTCTGAGCAATGGTTTGAAAGCATGTCCAATGTCTGGACGAGCCATTTCATGTCTTCTCGTTTGCGATCAGCTTCACGGCAGATGTTCTAAAAATATTTTAAATATAAAAATATTACATAAATTAAAATCATTATGGCAAACATGTCACATTTACTACAAAAAAACGTGTACGTCATAAAGCTAATATTAAACGCAGAATTATTTATTATTTCGTAATAGCTAAGAAATTAAAATAGTTACCATCAACTCTTTTAACTGGTCATCCAATGGGAGCAAATAAAACGATAATATTAGTAAGAAAATAAAGTAAAAACATATAATACCTCAACTGTTACTTTGAAATTGAGGCCTTAATGCCTAATACTAAATAATTATTACATCGATAATATCTTATATTCTCTTTTGCTCAAATATATTAATTATTACCCTTTATACGGACAAACAAACATTTAACATTTCAACTTAATCCTAAACTACTTACTTGGAAGATTGTCTT
>DVRM01000017.1:0-16447 GCA_018232405.1 Junonia genoveva | reverse complement strand
CATTTAATGTAGACTGCTGAATCGACGAAATAATTTACATTTTGTTGCACATTTGCTGCGTCTAATGTACATAATGGAATACTCATTACAAATCTAATAAATCCAATGCAGTTCTCGTTCGGTGGTTAATTTTTCGTATATATATCAAAATTCAACACATTTACACTATGAAGAGACTAGGTGGAGACAATTTCTGGTCTTGAATAAAATGTCTTAGTATTGAAATAGATCTGAATTATTATCAATGACTGACAAAAATATTTTAACTTGTTAAAACATGTACAGCTTTAACATGGAACTTGCAGCAATAATTTTAACAATGATTTAGATATCTATATTTAGCCAAAGTAATAAAATAATATATAAAAACAGTTTTAGCGTAGAAACTAATGGTTGGGATAAAATACGATACAATCACAATTCATTTACTTTCCTCAACGTTTTGTATATTGTGACTATTCAGCTCTAATGTCAAACGTTTGCGTTAACGAATATAAACAAAGGACTGAAGATTCGAAGAAACTGGTCGATGGTGAGCGAATGGTCCCAATAACAATAAATAATGATGTAGGAACGCTCAAGTAGCGCTGGGCGACCATTATTCCGCTATGTATATGTATAGGATTCGAGGAAATGGGAGCCAAAAGGAACGCAAATAAAATAGATAAATTACGTTTTAGATTACGCTAGTTTACGACATCTTGAGTAAGGTTTTTTAAATTTGAAAAGTTATTTTAAAAGAATACGTTTAAGCGCTTCGAATGTCGAGTTAGCGTTTGAAGATTTTATTGTAAGCTACAATTGTTTCGAATCACTTTTTTGTGCAATAAATGCTATAATAGGTAACTATTGAATAAAAAATGTATTGTGTTTCAGCGAAAAATAGTGCCACTTGAGGTTAAAAATTCTAAAAAGCTAAAAGAGAGAAAAGAAATAGTGAACGAAAAGACTAACCATAATAAGGATAATGAATTATTGCGACTCAAAGAAAGAAAAGGGATTCTTTTTAACTCTCAAAAACATATCATGTTATAATAAATTTAGATAATATTAAATTTATAGATGTTCAAGGAAGTTAAGACAGAAGAGAAATAGGTTAGTCAAATCAATTAAATTAAAGTTCATGTCTGCGTTCACAATATTTGGCATTCTAATTAACAGCTATTGCCGAATACTCTGTATCAAAGCAAACATTTCTAAAGGCTTTAAATTAAATAGACCCAACCCGACTCCGAAGTGAAATGAGCCGGAATTGAGCCCTTTCCAGATGAGCCGATCAACGGATACAACTACTTCGAACAAATACTACTGAGGGTGATATCTTGGCATGGTTGCTGAATTAATTCACTCCCTATCGGGTTATTTTGGATCTGGTAGCTTTATAGGAGTGTCATTGCATTTCTTAAAGTAATTGTAATAGTGGGTTTTCATTTGTCTTTACTTTCCTATATTATTAAGAAGAAAGATTTGTATGTATGTTTGTATGTAATGAATAAACTCAAAAACTAGTGAACCTTTATTAAAAATTCTCTTACATTATTCCTGATTAATAAATTAAATTTATACAGAAGTAAAAATGAAGTTGCTTTAATTGCACATGGTATTTCAAATAGTGTTTTTGGCGTTTCAAAGTAGTTTTTTTGGTTTACCATTACTTTTATAAGCTAATAAGGCTGTAAGTAAAATATTATGCAAATGTTCGATGCAAAAAAGCTCTTCGTTTGAAGCGTCAGTATAGAGTACTTTTTAAGCGCTTGTTAAGATGTTTTATAAGAAAAATTCAAAAAGTTATTATAAGAAATAATAATTTAACCTCAATGAATATTTGATGTAGTTTGAGTGGTAGTGTACAAAATTGTTTAAATAAAAAAAAAGGTCAAGAGCGAATCAAATTCAAAACGGCGTTTCATATTTAAATTAACAATTTCTCTAGGGAGGTAATTGGTTTTAGTATCTTTTTGATAACCCGTTTTTTGATTTGAAATTGAAACACGAACATAAAAGGACCATTAGACCTCTAGGTATTTTTATGTTTATTTTTAATTTTTTCTTTTGCTAAAATTCCACCATTCTATGTCAGCGAGCACTCTAGATATTTCTACCCGCGAGGTCACCGGTATCAAAATATTTGACATAAACGCCCATAACTTTTGATTACCTGGAATTTTTATAACTAGCCATGAAACACTAACTTTGACATATGATGTTCTCTTCACCTTTGTACTTCACCTATTCCGACCAAAAATCGAGACTCACTCAAGCGATATTTTAACACATCACTCACACGATTTGACATGTAACACTACGCAATGTGATGCGGCACTGAGTCTACAAAAGCAAGTATGCATTGGATGTCCTGTAGCAAGTTTTTAACAATTAAAATTTGATAGACCGAATGAGCGAAATTACTAAATTCACTCAGAGTGAGTCTCGATTTTTTGGTCGGAATAGCCCTACTGATGAAAATAAGATTATTTTTGGACAAACAGACGTGTAAAGCGAAGGTTCCCTACATTCAACGAAACCCCAAACGATGAACATAATAATACATTCAACACATAAAATGCGTATATCTAGGTTTCCCGACAAGTCAAATGGTGGGCAGGTCCCTTTCGTTTTGTTCTGAATTCATATAAAAACGTGACGTGCCTGCTAAGGGCGGCGTTATCACAGCTCAGAGGTCACACCTGTAGGCCTTATTGCTTCAGTAATAAGGTATATTACACTATTACGATAGGCCCCACACTAATCCTGACGATTTATGACAGTATGTATTATCTTGGATATTTTATTGATTGAAATTCTTTAATATCTCCTATGAATATTTGGTGCGCGATGTCTGTATTTGGGAATGTGTTAGCAATTCTTATGAAGTAGTTTTTTTTTAATTCCAACCAACGTAATAAATGCAAGGGTAAAGTTATCTGTATCATGTATGTTATCTTATATTATTGTTATGTTATGTCATATTGTGTAATTTTTCCAACTAAACAGTTCTAAAACCAGAGACATTTTTTCTAATCTTTTATTTATTTATTTGTAACAAAATCCACAGCTTATATAAATATAAGTAATAAAAGAAAAATACATTATCCCAACATAAGCCAATTTTGGATGTACGTTTATGCTTATCAGTTATAGTAAACTAAGGACAGCAGGAAAGTTCCTAAAGAAAAGGAAAAAATACAAAGCAATTTTTTTAATTAATTTCTTTTAACCTTTTAATAAGGAGATGAGATGTAGTCAAAAAATTTAACCTCGAAAAATTTTAATTAGGATTCGAATATTGTCAACATCACGACGTTTACAATAATGATTTTTTTATTTAATTGTGTTTATTAATAAAGCGGAATCGAGCAAGCGGGGTAACGGGTAGAAATAATACGTAGAATTAAATTTCTATTTAGAAATGAAACGTACAAATTGTATTAGCAGTGAGATAATTAGTTTATATCAGCATAATGTTCTGCACTGCAGATATTGCGTTCTATTATAATAATATCATGGAAACGTCTGCATTACTTTACTTGACTCGATCGTCAATGAAAATTTTATAAATATTTATTAATTTTATTATAATAGCGAGTACACTTTATAACCATCTAGGTAAGAAAAGAAAGTCTTAGTATAGTCGTTACAAGGATTTTAGTTTTCTGATTACAAGTCATTATGTCAAGTAACAAAAAAGGGGTTTCTGAATATTATGCGTATTTTCTAAAATATAGTAGTCAGTTTTCCTAAGCAGGGGATTTTATTTATATATTGTTATTTGTATACAATATATACTTATTGTAGAAAATTTTTATGAGCAATGAACTGTTTGGAATTACTAGTATTACAACTATACAGACAAAGAATCGCCACAGCTTAGTATAGACAAAGTGCTTGGGTGGCGTCAGTTTGTCCACGAAGAAACTGTTGAAATAATTGAAATGTTTAAGCATAACTTCGTTTTGAGTTCATTGAACTCTTAGATTATCCTCCAAAGACCAGTTGACTTAAAACTGGGTGTTTGGAGTTTGTTCTAAAGAACTTCATATGCTATTTTCATTAAATGCTTGTTTATTTTATTGGTTAAAAACGTGAAAATATAACGCTTAGACAAAATATTACAGTAATATTGTTGTTAATAACAATGCATTTTATTCTTGGCAAATATTAACACAATCGCTATAATTAGTGGGTAAACTGCTATCCCTAAGAGATTTTCAACAATTTAGTGTAAATATTGAATGTTTAATTGATACGTGATCCAACAAACTCGAGTTATATACGGTTTTGATATATCCATTGGAATTATTCGATATTTCTCGTTGCAATTAAGTGAAACTAATTTGATTTCACATTACGTGATTTTTAATTAATGTTATGAATTGAATTTCTCTAACTATATCTGGATAACTAATATAGGTATTATTTTGTTTTATTTGTATTTTTTAATTTCAAACTACTGTTACTAGAATTGTGTTGCAACAAAATTATGAGGTTAACATGTCTTTAAAATATTTTGTTAAATAAGCTGTAAAATCCATTTTAGTTCAAAATAATGATCTTATTATTAATTCTTTGTCTTATTAATGTGAAAACAACAAGAAACTATTGAATCATTATAATTAAGGATACCTCAATATTTCTATATCGATAAAAGAAAAGCCCAAAGTAGAAATAAATATTAAAAAAAAACAATACTCATTTCAGAATACAAAACAATTCAAACAAGCTCGGGACCCCATAAATTCTTTTGCAAAAAATATTTTTCCTGTTTCGTTTATTACCATAAAGAAAAAGTAAATAAAGGGGATACTGCACCCGACGTTCCGCATGCTTCGATGAGTTTTTGTTGTACCGATTCTTTATTCGGACTCACCTGGAAAACCTTTGTGCCGGTATCGTTATCGTGGTAAATTGATAATATTTTCATCTGACTCCAAAAATAGCCTACTTTCTTCAGTCTAAATCCGTCTTGATATTTTTTTTAAATTGGTATCTCATGGCTTCGTCTTTTATGTTTCTTAATTATATTTTGATTTGAGTCATACATTTTTAGATCGGTCCAAGTTTCTAACTAATTGTTCTTTTACTAAAAAAAGAGTACAGTATACACGTAAACTTACGAGTATTTAAGTTTTTCCCGTTTTATGGTGACTTATTCATTTTTTTTTCTTTGAAAAAATATGTTATAGGTACTATTTTGGAAGCTAAAACGTTCGCGTCGTTGGCATGCTAATATCAAAAGTCTATTAAAATCTTAAGATAGTTTTTTCATAGTTACGAATAAAAATATGTTTACATAATCTCTACGACATATTGATGCAGAAAATTTCAAATATTAAAAAAATATAACTTCTGAGAGGTAATAAACTATTTATATTTATCAATTTTTACGTCATAAGAAGTAGTCAAATCTTATTTATGTCGACAATATGTCTTCGACTAAATACATTTTCACATGGCCGTTTATATTCGTGCTTATAACTATGCTTCCCCTAGTTTACCCGTCCGTTCGTGTATGTGCATATATCCGTGTTTCAATAGGAAGGCATTGTTGTTTCGTTGAAGAACAAATAGTGAATGGTTTCGTATCTTTTGAAGTTTTCCTCCTGCACCAAAAAGACCCATACTCAGGGGATTTTTTTTCAAGTGTGCTTAAATAAGGCTCCCTAAGCCGTATCCTCGGTGAAGGATATGGATTTATGGGGTAGGTAATTGAGAAATAAATATGTAGAGTTTTATTACAAAATACAGACACCGTATTTAAGCTAAGGACACCTAATTTGGAGATATTGGAAAAACGGCTTTATCAATAAATTCATATTTCTTACTTCTAAAAAGGTTAATAAATACATGAAAACTTTCTGGATTTAAATGAATAAATTAAACCTTAGGTGTCCTTACCTTAGTCATGTAAATCTTCTTTTTGGTATATTTGTGACTATTAATTCAAAATCAGAAATATACTAGAAAAATATAGTGTTTTAGATATACGATGAGCAGGCTTATATGAAAGTTAGGTCAGGGACTCTTACTTTTATACACGTATAATTTACTGTTAAGCCTAATCCATCATTTGAATATAAACTTTAAAGTAAAAAAAAAAAAAAACAAATATTTTTTATTTACATTTTTTTAGTTAGATCGTCAGGGGCCAATTACGCAAAACTATCCGCTATTGTTGATTAATACTTTTTGATAGCTACTCACCTATTTTTATAAGTAAATACAAAAGCAACTGTATTATGTAATTTGTGAACCTCTCACGTATTCGATTTCAGATTTTTATTCACCTATCGTCAGTTCGTACTGAACTTACGAAATTAATTAATTATTTCGCGTTGAAACTAACAGAGTTCAACCGCAGGAAGGAACCGGAGGAAATGGTTCTCTTAATATGGAATTATTATCTGGTTCAAAACATCTGGCCAGCAGCCAGACTCTCAGTGGAAGATACAGTTTTGGAAACTGCATGAGAAAATTACGCGCTCAGTTGAACACGTTTTCTGTTATCTTGATAATGTTTTTCGTAATTATTTATTAATTGTAAATTTTTGTGTCTTTTTAAGCGGCAGTGAATAAAAATATAGTGAGGAAACTTGTATGTGCCGGAAGAAATTCTGACACATGTAGGTATATCCGCCAACCCGCAGTGGAACAGCGTGGTGAGATAAGCTCCATAACCTTCTCGTTAATAGGAGAAGACGCATTTGCCCATCAGTGGGAAATTTACAGGCAGTTACTTTACTTTAATTTTTATTAATTTGCAAAGAACTTTTAAGATATACCAATTAAAAATATGTTGGATCCAAATAAGTTTATATTCACTGTCAATCAATTTTCAGCTTCTAAGTCTATTTAGGACATTTCTAAAATTGTTCAAAATCCTATCTCTTAATTTGCCACATCAGATCAAACATATCACTAACTATGTATAAATCACTAACTATATACAAAATTAACATAAAAATATTATTTCTTTATACAAAAATTCTGAATAAATTGTCCGCAAAATTCACAAAGTGCCGTGTACAAAGAAAGATAACATTATAAAACTCATTCATTTTATATTTTATGTAATTAAATGCGACGGTTTCGTTGCATACGGTTATAATTTAACTTAATAAGGCCTGGTCGTGTCGTATTTTGAAACGATATTGTTGTCCATGTTAAATAAACGTGACCCGCGAAAGCCTTAATTACGATACATTACATTATCGAGCAAACATTGCTTGTACTTTATTTTAAATACTACCAATAAGTAAAAACACATTGAAGTTATTTTAATTAGCATTAATCGATGAAATACGATTTTGACCGAATCCAAATTAATTGGCGAAATGTACTGAAAGCGATAGCGATGGTTTTATCGTGATTAGGCCGCTGTTGTGTGTCAATTGCTCCGTATAATGTTGCGTTTATTTTAATGATTCGTTTGGATAATTATTATTACCTACTGTCCTAATTAAGAATCGTGAAAATCGGTAGAATTATGAGTGGATGTTTGTAAAAAAAAATAATAGATCTTCATAATGTAATGTACCTAGTTTGTATATGAAGAATATTGGATAATAATTCTACGGCTGCTAATAAAATACGTATATTCTGTAAATTGGCAAGTCTAATATACGTATGAACGGACAAAGTGGGCTTATTTATAGTATTTCTCGGAACTCTCGAAATATATTATTATATCAATAGATTCGAACCATCGATATCGCAGCATTGTTCGATTTTACAGCTAAACGATAATGGCACGTGTATATAATTTGGTCGGGATATTCAATAATCCTAAGTCAATGTAATTATAAGGACAAAGGATTTACCGTCAAGTATCTCACGGTTGACACAGCATGGATAATGTATAGTATTCGATAATACTATAATCAGTGTACCTACATCTGGTTCCTGAACTTGTAAGTCAAATTACAGCGCATCATGTGTTATTGCATATTGTTTTCTATCATATAACGTATTACACGCTCGTTTGCGTTTCGATTTAACATAAAAAGTCAGCACGCGGTGACTGCTCATGTTCACCAAGCTGGTTTATTCACCGTTCACAATACTTCTGAATCTCGATATTTAGAAAACGGATAATAAGGACGCGTCGACGGTGGCTGCCGGACGGGAAGTGCCCGCGGTCGGTCGGTGGTGTCGGTTCTAATCGCTCCGCCGCCGCTCCTCGCCATCGCCCCTCCCGCGAAGTAGGCGATGGTTCCAACATGCTCCCGGGGTTGAAGTGAGCTTCAAAGTTCTGGAAGGGGACAAATATTATTAAATGCCCTTCTTAATGTTCCCCTCGTAGTCGATATGTCTGCAACTCTAGCGACACCATCGCTGCCAGGATAAAGATGAGTGACTCGACCCAGAGACCACAGCAGAGGAGGTAGAGATTTGTCTTTTATAAGAACAAGAGATCCAAGTTTCAGCTCCTTATTCGATGAACGCCACTTAGTTTTTTGTTGTAGAAAATTGATGTATTCAAGAGAAAATCGGCTCCAGAAATGCTGTTTAATCAATTCTATTCTCTTGTACCGCTCTAGGGTTTTTATGTTAGCACTTGAAGCAATTTGTGGGTGCGGTATTGAAGTTAGTGAGCGTCCAATGAGGAAGTGTGCAGGTGTAAGGGCTGAGAGGTCAGAAGGATCAGTGGAAAAGGGTGTGAGAGGGCGCGAATTCAAGATTGCCTCAATTTGCGTAAGGCAAGTGGCCATTTCCTCATACGTCAAATGAGTAGTGCCTAGAAGCCTTTTAAGGTGGTGTTTTGTAGAGCGAACAGCTGCTTCCGCCAAGCTATTGAAATGGGGAGAGTAAGCAGGTACAAATTTAAAATCAATGCCCTCGTGCGCTACCTGACCCTCGATATTGGAATTCGATAGAAATTGAGCTAAATCGTTACAGGCACCAACGAAATTTGTGCCGTTGTCCGATATGATACTCTGAGGTTTCCCTCGACGAGACATGAATCGTTTAAGAGCCGCTAAATATGCTTCACTGGATAGAGACGTAACAAGTTCCAGATGACAGGCTTTAACAGCATTGCAAACGAAGATTGCCAAATAAGATTTTAAAAGTTTGCAGCCTCTACCCTTTCGGTCTGCTATTAGCACTGGGCCGGCATAGTCTACGCTACAGTGTAAAAATGGGAACTCTAGCTCCGTACGAGAGGTCGGTAATTGACCCATAATAGGTTGCACAGCTCCCATTTTGTGCCTGAAACATCGCATACATTTATTTACAATACGCTTAGACAGGTTTTTCCCACCTAGTGGCCAGTAAGTTTGTTTAACAATAGATAATAAAAGCTGAGGCGGAGCATGTAAGTGTTTTATGTGTAATTGCTCAAAAATAATCTTAGTGACATGATGCTTGCTGCATAACAATATTGGATGTTTAGTATTGAAGTCATATGGAGAATTATTAAGTCTACCTCCTACTCTTATGATATTATTTGAATCTAAGAAAGGAGTAAGAGAAATTAATCGATTTTTATTAGATAAAGGTCTCCCAGCTTTTAAAATAGTATATTCATCAAGAAACGATTCTATTTGTGATTTATGTATAATTAATTTTAATGAATTGTTTAATTCCTGCACAGAAAGAGAACCTGTGAATTTATTTATCTTATTTTTACAATTATGAATAAATCTCTGTAAATATGCTAAAGAATTTTGTAAATATGTTAATTTTGATTTGTTTTTTATTAAATTAGCGATAAGGTCTATATTATTGTTGTTATTATTAAGCGCTATACAACAGGTAATTAACTCTGGCAAATCCTGTTTCGCGTGAGTGTTTGGCATTTTTGGCCACTCTGATTTATTTTGTTTTAAGAAAGTAGGTCCAGACCACCACAATGAAAAAGAACTGATGCGATCAGCCTTCACCCCTCGCGAAACAAGATCTGCTGGGTTGTCTTTCGACGGTACATAGCTCCACGTGTAATGTTTTGTGCACTCTTGAATTTCATATATACGATTACGAACAAAAACTTTGAGATTTGTTGCTGGTGTACTTAACCACCCCAAGACGATAGTTGAGTCACACCAGAAGTAACATCTATCAATAGGCAAAGTTAAAGAGGAGAGTACCTTAGTGTATACCCTGGTCGCAAGCAAAGCTCCACAAAGCTCAAGACGAGGCATTGTCGTGGGCTTTATTGGTGCAACCCTACTTTTAGAAGTCAAGAGGTGTACCTCGACTGATCCTGATTCATCGACGGAGCGAATGTATACACAACAGCCATAAAGACGCTCGGATGCATCTGAAAATATATGAATTTCATGAATTTTAGAATTATTAGCAACAACCCATCGAGGAACTTTTAAATTATTTAGAAGAGGTAAAGTGTGGGCAAAAGAAACCCACATGTCTTTGATTTCCTTCGAAACCTCTTCGTCCCACGTACGTTGCTCGATCCAAAGCCTTTGAATGATTAATTTAGCCTCGACAATACATGGGCTGACAAGACCTAAAGGGTCATAAATTTGACTGATGACAGATAAGATGTGACGTTTAGTAACCTTTTTATTTAGTTGAATATTAATAGAAAATGAAAAAACATCTAGATCACAAATCCAGTTTAAACCTAAAGTTTTACAAGAAGTGTTTATATTATTATTGGCAATATCTAAGACTTTATGTTGTGTAGAGGAAAATGGGGATATTTGATTAAGAATATTTTGATTGTTTGATCGTAATTTTCTTAAGTGAAATTGACCTGACGCTAATGTTGCGATCACGCCATTGCAAAGGTTGACTGTGTCATTGATAGTCGAAGAGCCACTTAAATAATCGTCAACATAAAAATCTCGTTGAATTGACTCTTTGACATGAATGTCTTCTGCGCTTGATGCTAAGCTGACAAGGCATTTAGTTGCAAGGTAAGGTGCACTAGACATACCGAAAGTCAAGGTATTCAAAGTGTATTTTTTTAAGGGTTCTGATACATCGTACCTAAATATGATTTGTTGTAGAGGGCGCTGTACATGATTAAGCTCAATGGCTCTGTACATTTTTTCTACATCGCCCGTAATAACATATTTATGTTGCCGGAAACGCAACAAAATGGAATATAAGTCATCTTGTACAGTAGGACCTACGAGTTGAATGTCATTAAGAGACAGCCCTGACGAAGAGGCTGCCGAAGCATCGAAGACTACACGCAACTTTGTTGTAAGACTCGATTCACGTATGACGCCGTGATGAGGTAAAAAATAATTTGTTGTTTGAAGAGATTTACACGAAGATTCTTTATTTTCAGTCATATGTCCAAGACGTTCATATTCTGACATGAACTCCATATACTTTTCTTTAAATAAAGGTTCGCGCATGAATTTGCGTTCCAATGATAAGAACCGGCACTTTGCCATATTATAAGAATCGCCTAAGACTGAAGGATCCTCCTTCAGCGGCATAGTGACGACAAAGCGACCGTTTTTGTTACGTGTAGTATTTTTTAAAAAATTTTCCTCGCAGACCCGCTCATCTAAGGATAAACAATGTTTGTCTGATACCGCGTCCAGTTCCCAGAAACGAGATAAGTCTGGATTATCGTGGTTCAAAAGGTGACAAACAGAAGATGAGATTGACTTTGGACAGGAAACATACCCAGACAAAAGCCAACCAAGTTTGGTTTCATACAACTTAGGCTGATTTTTACCTAAGTCAATAGAATTATTACATAAGACTGACCAAAATACGTCGGCCCCAACTAAGATATCTATGTCTGAGGGGACGTTAAATGAAGGGTCAGCTAAGCATATTCCCATAGGAAGAGGAATATTATCGATATCGATAAACGATGACGGTAAGGTTTTTGTAATATTAGGTAAAATAAGACAATTAAATGTAAGACTATAATCGTTATACGACGATTTAATAGTCAGAGTGCAAGATTGTGTAATGTGAGTAATATTGTTATTGATACCTGCCACGGTGGAGCTAACCGTACGTCGTGACACACCCAGCTTACCGCAGAGCGACTGCGTGACGAAGTTAGCCGTACTGCCATTATCAAGAAGCAGCCGCGCTGAGTGCACGCCGCCGTTGCTGTCTACCGCTTTTACGATCGCTGTGGAAAGCAAAACATGCGTAGGAGTAGTAAACTGTTTCGTATTATTTGAATTAGCTAAATGATTAATACTGACAGACGGAATAGCGGGTTCAATATATTTTTGTGGTTCGTGCAAATGAAGAAGCGTATTGTGTTTTTTCTTGCAGTATTTACATGAAGAAAGCTTGCAATAATTTTCTGCGTGCCCGGGGCGTAAGCAATTAAGACAAACTTTAGATTCATTAGCCTTTTGTATGCGATTTTCAATAGTTAGCGATTTAAATGACTCACAGGCAAAAAGAAAATGATTTTGGTTACACAAAGGACATGAAATTATTTTTTTATTTATATTATTATTGTATTTAGATTTACTATGATTTAATTGTTTATTATTTGTAGTTATAAGTAAGTTAGAATTAGATTTATAAGATTCCTTAATGTGTATTTTATTTTTATTTTCTTGTAAAGTCTCTAACAAATCCGCCCTGCTACTAAGAAAATGAATAAATTTTTCAAGTGACGGAGGATCAATCAAAGTATTTCTATATTCTTCCCATACCCTGCGAGTTATACTATCGAGCTTTTCGGACATCATATGAATTATTAACGTGTCCCAATGCTCAGTTGGTTGATCTAAAGTTGCTAATGCTCGTAGATTTTTGTTAGTGATATCTACGAGACGACGAATCGATGAACAGGATTCGCCACGCATAGGTTCCACGTTAAAAAGTTCACTTACGTGATTATTAACGAGTAGCCTTTTATTATCAAACCTACTACACAATAAATTCCAAGCTGATTCATAATTCTCGGATTTAAAATCTAAGTTGTCGATTACAAGCAAAGCACTACCTTTAAGCGATGCACGGAGATAATGTAATTTGTTGATGTTATCAATGTCACGCCTTTCATGAATTAATGAAATGAATGTATCTCTAAACTCAAGCCAGTGCTGATAGTGACCGTGAAAGGTGGGCAAATCAATTTTGGGCAATCTAACGCAATTAGGTTTAACTGCACCTGTTTGAGGATCCAGGAAGCCTGATACGGAACCATCCAGTCCTTGGTGTTGCGCCGGCCGCTCACCAAGCAGTGCGCGCGCCGTAGTCACCAGCATATAGTAGTAGTTCTCAAAGGTTTCTCGTTCCTTGACCTCTTCGTCGGGATCCTCCGCAAGTGCCTCAATATCGCACTGTAATTTATCGAAATCTAAGTATAATGCGTCAAATTTTTTAAATCGACTTTCTAAGTCTAGCAATTGTGACGAGTTCAGATTGGTTTTACTGGGAATAGTATTTAAATAATTGTTAAAAATAGTAAGCTTAGATTTCATTGAACTACGTTTTCGTATTAATTTTTCGATTTTTTCGTCAGCCATAATTAGCTAAGCAAAGAAAAAAGTTAAATAGGAGAAAAAAAAAGTAATGTAAAAAATATTTATAGTGAAAAAATACGTAAAGTATTTAAAAAGCAATAAAACGCAAAGTACGCAGTAAACAAGTCGAGAACAAAAGAATCAGGTGCGCACGCGCTGTTGATAAGCTACGAGCCGAGCGCCGGCCGAAACCGGTTATTATGTAGTAGAATTAAGTTAAAAATAATATTATTTTATTATTTCAAAAATTGAAAAGGCCATGAAAAAAAAATTTCATAGGAATGATTTATCACAATTGAAATGAGATTTAGTGAAATAAAATTAGCAAATATGTAGCAAAATTATTTTGCCTAAAGGAAAGGAAAAATAAGGAGTATTATGTATTTAAACTCTGGATAAGAAATAGAGGAATAATTGGAACGAACTCACTTTCCTTTCTTTATATTCCAATGAAATGACTTGACCGAATGGCTGAGGTCCAAAGTCCGTCGCGCTGACCGTCCGTGAAATGACCTTTGACGTGTCGTGTGGCGGCTGCTTTTTGGAATCCAAAATTATGAGTATACTAAGGTTCCAGGTATCTGCTTAAGACCGCTGCTCACGACTCCGCTGGCTTTCCTTGCAAAGTTTTCTTCTTCGAGAATTCTTGATCAGCAGTTCCTTTTAAACGGCGATCCTTAAAGGACCATTGTTAGGGTCCTGGGACTTAATAAAAGTGGACTGTATTTTCTTAGCTGGTTTATTCACCGTTCACAATACTTTGGAATCTCGATACGTAGAAAACGGATAATAAGGACGCGTCGACGGTGGCTGCCGGACGGGAAGTGGCCCGCGGTCGGTCGGTGGTGTCGGTTCTAATCACTCCGCCGCCGCTCCTCGCCATCGCCCCTCCCGTGAAGCAAGCAATAGTTCCAACAGGGTGGTAATTACTACCTGGATAAATATATTGTATTTTAGCAAAAGCAATAGAATTCAATTGTCAAAAATTTATTTACTGCTTTGTGTATTTAATTACTACTTACGTATCTGACACCTACTTACTAAAACTGTCACTATATACTTTCAGAAGGTACATATTTTCTTAGATTCAAAACAAAAATAAACTGACAGGATGTAGCGACAGTTTTGATTTCAGAAATGTTCTAGAAGGCCGTGCACAAAAAACTATTACCTACCTACCGGAAAATTTGCATAATTCTTCCTAAGTAACGCATATTAAACTAGCGATTTATTTTTCAAAAACATTAAAATAACTAAGCTATCAAGTAATTTATGTAAGTAAAATGCTCAATGAAATTAACAACATTTTAATTAAAATCCTTTCTATAATAGTAACCGAAAATATTTATTTAAAACAACTACTTACTTTAAATGGATTCAAAACGAGAGCATTAATTATTTATTATAATTAAACAGTCGTTAAAATCATTTTATGGCATTACAATTTAGTTTAATAATTACATTCCTAATCTTAATTAAAATATAAAAATCACTTTATTTTTTTTATAAACATTAGGTAAAAATACATAAATATCTAATGTCCTCTTTTTATAACAAATTGAGAGCCTATTAGTAACGATGAATAAATAATTAATAGACATACTTTATCTGACACCACAAAGCTTAGTTAAAGAAGTTGAGTAAATTTCATGTAATTCGTTAAATCGTGGATTAGTCAAGTTTAACATTGGTCTCGTTTCACTCGAACTGACTACCGTAACTTTTCCACCGAACTTTCCAACCAAAAAGTTAGCTCGGACCTTTTATTCACTGAAACTCGATTAACAAAGGACACTCGGCACTAAAAGGTAAAAATGTGTTACGTTGGTGGAATATTCGGAAACTGTTGGTAATGTTTGTGTTTTAAACGATAAACGTTGATGCGGGAATGCGAATAAACCAAAATTTATATTGAATTGAAACTATTTCAAACGGATTTAGATCGGGTGTATTAATTGTTTATTTTCATCATCTCGACCACGACGTTTTGAACATTTTATGACGTTCGTGGAAAACCTAAACTAAGATCAAACTTTGTTTTTGTTTTTGGTTGTTTTTGATTGGTCTTATTAGGTAATCGTCGTAGGTACATTACTAATTGAGCTGAAATGTCAAGAAGGTATACTTCCCATTACGGAAGTTGTTGCAAATAATAACAAATTCATTAGCTTACAAAGAAAAGGACCGATTTTGTACTTAGCTTTGATGTTTTTTTAGGAAATGTCAAGTACATAACCTCACTCGCTTTTGTTTCTTTTCTTAGCGACCCAAAGATGATTTTAACCTCTGAGAGCCACTAAGAGTTACCGCTCTCTTTAATCTTTTTCCTCCTTTCTATAATTTGTATTTCTGTTAACACTCTTACATATTTATTCTTTTTTTATCTAAAAAATATATTTTTGTCTATAACCACATACACTTTCTAAATGTTCTCTATATTTATATTAAATTACATTTTAGCCTAAAAACATACTTAAGTAATTTTATGGCATATGTTCTACAACAATTCGATATGAACATTTTATATCATGTATTTTTATTTTCATGTCCACTCTACTTGCTATTATAAAATTAAAATACATAATGTTAAATGTATTGTTAAACTATTTTCTAATTTCCTTTTCAAAATCGTATTGTTAAGTTATTTTTTTCAAGCGTCGATAATTCTATTTAATAAAAATCGAGTGTACTTGAATCAAAACGCAAAAAGAACAATTCTGATTAAATTTACATTAACATCAAGTAAATAGAGCCACAAATAATGTAATACAAATATTGAAAAACTTTTTTTAATAATAAATC
Organism: Junonia genoveva; assembly: GCA_018232405.1. Lineage (NCBI taxonomy): Eukaryota > Metazoa > Arthropoda > Insecta > Lepidoptera > Nymphalidae > Junonia > Junonia genoveva. The sequence goes on along the minus strand of DVRM01000017.1, from coordinate 221 downwards.
TGGTAACTGTCAGATACACTTGTATTTACAATTGTAGTTGAAAACAAGTAACTATTAATGTACCGAAACAATTGAATTGTGTACTTTTACATTCGATTTACATCATTTTTATGTCGAGTTATTTACAACACTTAATTGTCAAGCTGACGACCTCCGTGGCGCAGTGGTCAACACGCCTGCCTGCGACGTGGAGGCCCCGGGTTCGATCCCCGGCCAGGTCA
>DVRM01000016.1:0-16512 GCA_018232405.1 Junonia genoveva | reverse complement strand
CTTGAAAATCCAGCGGTGCTAGCCAGGGTTTGAACCCGTGAAATTTGGTTAAGCATCCACGTGTTCGCACCACTAGGCCATCTCGGCTCTAACTCTGTAATGATACGATAAAATTATTCGTTATAATTATTCGAATCCTGTATCAGGCGGTATAATATTAAGAAATACATACACATGTGACACAAAATGATTTACAAATAGTATAATTCAAAGTAATCCAGCCCAACGCATCTGTTTGCATCAGACATCTTATTTGCTTGAATGTTATTCGTTTTTTTTTAAATATAAATAAATAAAAAACGTAGGTTGGAAAAGACCACCTTAAACTACATTTATTTTAAGTATTTAATCTTATGAATTTATACATCACGAACTTATGAATTATTATTTAATATTATCATTATTAAGACGCGTTGTCGAATATCTCGAAATGAAGTACCATTTTTCGAAATATGTGCTTCGGAATTAAGTGTCCTTACCTTAAATCCTGTAGACACATTTGACTGCTATACTTTGATCGTTATAACTATTTCCTAAAATGAAATTCGTTGTAAATATGTTAAAAGTATGGGAAACTTAAATAACCCGATCTTTACAGGAGTCGGATAAAGATTTATTCTGCGTGAAAAAAACTTATTATTATATTCATAACAAGTACTTGCAGAAACAAATAACTTAAACGGTTTTCGCAACAAGGGTCTATTACAACATAGAGCAAAATAACCGCAGCTCTCGTCTCGCAACACATGCTGTCACAAAACGACAATAAAATCGCATGTCCTTGGCAACATCCTACATCCGCTTCTCACACTCCGCGGCCACGCATTAAATCTTAATGCGTAATAAAAATTAAATACTTACGACTGTCAATCACACCGCGCTGTAACGGGTTAGGATTGGAGCTGTTAAAATGTTCTCGCTTAGCCTTTTGGAGAATTTGTTACGAAAATGTTAGGTTATTACTGCTTTTATATTGTAATTTCCTTTTCAAAAATCATGCTATTTCTTTTCCATTTTGAGATACCAATCTGCGTTATTGCTTTCTTCTTCTTCTTCATAACAGGTAAGATGCGTGATGAAATAAACCAAACCTACCAAAAACACACCATTTATCTAACGCTTTCGCTCTTTGAAATTTTAAAGACAAAAATCAAGGAAAAAACTTTTTCAACATTAATTCCTCTGTTCAAACCTCGCTCTGATTACGCCCGCGATGAGAAGATTCCACCCATTAGGGTAATGGCACACACGTGGCGTAAATCCCTTCGCGTACAAAAGGCGATTTGCTGCCCAAATTCATTATTAATGGGCCCTTTGAAGCTGCGGTCCAAAGAGATGATTAGCTGATTGCGAGGATTCTTACTGACGGAGGTGATGAAACTGCTAATTTTATAGATGATTTAAATTTAAAAATTACTTTAAAGTTTAATTTGTCATTGATTCAAAAGCAAGAATGTTGTCGTGGATTGTTATTAGTAAGTATCTTTAAAGCCCTACATCAGTTGACGATTCGATAATACTTAAAAGCGCTTTAGGTACTTTTAAAAATGAGAATGTGAGTCCAGAAATAAACACAATTCATTTTTTTATTAAAATGTACAAGCATCTCAATAAATAAAATTATTTATGCACATAAATAGCGCAATAGTACATAACAACGAATCATTCCACTAATCAAAGTATTTAAAAAGAATTGAAATTAACAAGATCCACTGAAACTGATTACGAAATACACATTGGGAACACCGAACCCAGCCTACGACGTCCATCTAGCCTATGACCCACGGACTCTAAATCTTAACCCTATTAGAATCTTCCTGTCGGCGAATTAGGTTGTGAAATGAGCGGGCGACTTCAAACGTCGGCGGCCCTCTGACCAATGACTGGCGATGTTACGACGTGAATCATAACTGCCGATGGAATTGATTGAAATGCTTCTGATGTCGATGATTGTGGTACTTATTGTCTTATTTGTATTGTTCGTGATGACAATGCGATGTGACATATTGATACTTCGATGGAAGAAACAAAATCATTACGTGTTGTACAACTTACAATCTTATCAATTTTTCATAAACATTTCAGTTCGTGTATCTTATCTTTTGTCAACTAAAAAGCAATGAAAAAATCTACATACTATGTAAAAGGATAATTAATTTTTTTATTTAAATTAAAAACTTCACTTCTTTTAAAAAACGTATAATAATAGTTAATGGGATAGATAGAACGTTAAGTATCGGTAATGGTATAGCACGATGACTTTGACCTCAATTCGCTCAAGCGCTGTCTCACGGGATTTGGTTTCAGAAATGATTTTATTATAGCACCACTTGCGCTCTTGACCTTAACAATAGTTGTGAGATACATTCATAAAGCTGAAAACGTGAATATTAAAATACTAGCAAAAGTAACGCTTAATATCATCAGATAGATAAATTAGTGTTCTAGTGATAATGATGCTAAAACACGAAAAGAAACCGAGAAACAGGTCAGTCCAGGATTGAAAATGGAAAAGTCTGAAAAATATAATGGTAGGAAATGAAATTGCATTGGGATAGGAGAGAGAGAAGACAACAGTTTCCGTGGTAAGAACAGGCAGACAAACAATTGCGTCCAATTGAAATTCTGCCCTGAGAAAACATTCAATCACGCACAATTAACACCTCTTAACCCGTTCCGCCGTTCGCACGACAATCAGCCGGGTACAATTTAATTGTTTCTAAAACTTTTTTGAAGGTTTTCTCGGTTTGCCGAATGGGGACGTTATTTTGAGAATTGAATTTCGCAATTTCTCGGAGAGTTCAAGTACTGTCTGTAAATTTTTATCTATTTTTTAAATGTATACATTTTACATGTCTAAATTGCTAAAATATTTAAGTAAAGATTATTGAAATATGCTAGATATTGCTCAAGTATCGAAACGATGAACTAATTTTATAAACCTGAAAAAGTAGACCTACCTAAAATATTCGTACTTTGTATGATTTTTACAAATCCTATTAATAATAATAAAATTAACAATCGAAATGAACAAAAATGATATAATTACTAAAATGAATGACTCACAAAAACCACATTCACACAGAGACATTGATGAGCCACGATTTAATTCACAACTAGATCTTAGATCAATTAGAGCAGATGACAAACATTGTGAGTAAGCATGCGTAGGAGGCGTTCCGTGGGAACCTCAGTTCAGCTTGATTAGACGTGGGCTAGACGGATGGATTTTGTCAGAGGATCTGTTGAAAAAACCTTTTCAGTAATGTATTGAGATATTGAATGAAGATATAAGTGTGGAAACATTTGGACGAGAATTAGTCAGTGAATTATTATAGTTGACTTTAATATGTATTAAGTGCATGTAAGTTTGAGTTAAAGAAATATTGTCAACACTTTTGAGAATAATTTTGTTTTTGTGCAAACATTTTATCGCGAGTATTGGAAATTCGAAACTAAATAAAATATATAGTTACTTTTAGTTGAATCGTATTATTGTGAACACAATTTTGATTTTTGTATCACATCACATATTTTAGTTGGCTTATTACTTTGACATGATTATTTGTAGTCAAAACGTAAAAAGGTATTTCAAAAAACTGAAGATTAGTATTGCCGTCTGCTTAACGATGATCAAACTTTGTAATATCAATGAGCTTCTATAATAAATAAATAAATAATATTCAGTACCATCACTACCATCTTTTCTAAACATATTATATTCATCAATATATATCAAACAACATAACATACGACATTATAGAAGCACAATAAAACACCTTATTATATCAAATAGAAGTTTAAAATGCAGGGTCTTTTATATTTCTTTCGAATTTAATGTGGTCTTTGATCTAGAAATTTTCAGTAAAAATTTACTTTCAGGAAAATCACTAATCAAACCTTCTGTAACTTTATTCATACAAGGATCAGTATTAGTAATAATTAGGTAAAATCGACCCAGAAACTTGGTTACCGAGCAAGATTATATGGTAAATATTAATTAAGCCGAACAATCAACAACTTCCTCTATTAGCGCGATTGTGTTCACAGAAGAGATTAGGCATAAAGCACTAGTATTAATTAAAGCAACATTGTTTAATAAAAATATCGAATATTACGAAGTCAGGAAGGGGCGACCCGGTTGACCCCGAATGTTTTGCAAATAAAATGTCTTGTTCGAGCAAAATAAAGAGCCGGTTCATTAGTCAAGATAAGAATACCCAGTAGACTGCGCGTCACCAAGATAATGAGAACGATCAACAACGAACAGAAGTAACAAGGATTCATGCATTCCTCACCATCAATAGTCATTTTGAACTTTTGCAAAAAGAAATTCGACTTATCTATAGCATTATCATGATACCTTACCTATTAAAGAACCACCGTTCTCCATTCAATCGTTCAACCTGAACAGTTACCAAGATTAAAAAACTAAGTACTGGGAAAAAAATTCCCATTGGTCTGACTAACCTAACCAGTGGGACTATTGGGACTAACCTTTTAAGACTTAAAGCAAGCAAAATGAAGAATCTTTCTCGAGCGGTTGCGTTTTAAAATAAACTATTACTATAACCATTTCCATCTGACCCGTTTAATAAAACATTGTTGACAAACAAATAGTCCAAGTTGGTGGTAATGTGTGATAATTTATCAGTAAAGCGATCTTGGCTTCCGTTTGAATTCTCTAGATTGTCATGAGTGGGTCGTTGTGGCCAATTATAATACGCTCCTGTGCGATGACCACCCAGGCACCGTGTAATGAAACACTTGGATTAACAGATGAAATCTTTAGAGATGTTATCGGACTATAGAATTTCATCGGCGATAAATTTAAACGGAAATCACTTTTTAGTTCTTTTGCAGCAATGGTTTAAATATAACTGGATGTTCCGTTGTCGTGCGTATTTGCAATGACGTAATAGGTTTTAATTATGAAATTTTTAAAATCGTAAAATACTGAAATTAAATTAATAATCAAACAAATATTTAATTAAGCAGATTAATTCCTTCTTATCAGTTCCAATTTTGGCATTACCTTCCGTTGAATATTAATTGAACTTGATAAGTTATGATCGGTGTATACAGTTTTTCGGTACAAAATTAAGCCATTAAATTAAAAAGGTATAAATAAAAACTATTCGTCTCCATGTCTTTATACAGACATTTCATCGAAGGATTCCATACAGCACTACGTGTCGAAATGATCAAACCATGCAGCTAATAAGCGTCATTCGGTAAACGTAATAAGAAGGAAATTTCTCTGGCAAGCTGTTATGATGATTTACGTTGTCAATTGTAATTCATTTGCTAATAATAATTCAATGAATGAACTCGGCCCCATTGATGGTGATGAACGGCTGATTGTTGGACTAGGAGTTATATTATAACTATATATATTATATATTGATGTGCTCGGTGTACTTTGATGATAATAACAATACCTCTATTGGAGTAACTGACGTAGTTGGATTGATGATAAAAAATAAAGAAGATGAATTAACTCTATTTCCAAAGGTCGTTTTCATTTCTAGTCAAGAATGTTTAGAGATGTAAAGTCTGAACTGAATTAAAAACTTAAACGGCGGTCATGGTTTATTTAACTTAGAACTAGACTCTATAATGAAAAATTTAAAAAAAAGTATAAGTGAAAGTAATAGCAATATAATAAATGAATTAATTACATACTTACATCAAGGTAAAAAATAATTATTATTTTGGGTCAGTTTAGGATTTTAGAAAAAGGAAACACACACACAAACAACCAAAAAACATTTAAGAGAATTCGATGCCATAACAATGTTATACAAATCCCTAGTAACAAAAGCGAAATTGTGGTTATGTTACATCATATATTAATCATTTCCTAACCACATTATTAGTAGTAAAGCGTCAGTTTATTTACATTTTAAGAGCAGTGTTTACATTCATAAATATCCGGCAAATAAAATCAATAATGTCAATGTACATATTTTTAATACAACTTGTACTATAAACTTGAAAATAAAACTTGAATGGGAAACTAAAACATCAAAATTTATAAAGAATTCGTAGCAAAAATGAGACGTTAATCCTAAGAATATTTCTGATGAGAGACAAACGTGATAATGAAATTAAGTTAAAACTTATTTAACTACTTATTTATTTAACTTATTTAACTAAATAAATTATTGGACATGTTATATAATTATTCGATTCAAAGTTGCATGTAATAATATAACTTATCGAATGCAACAATTATCCCTCTACGATCCAAAATCATTTCCTGTTATGAACAACGACACCATATAACGGATACATGCAATTAATCCGCAATTCGACTAATTACAGAATCCGTAAAATCCTAACTACATATATGTTTTTACACAAATGACTTTGTTTCTAACGTTTCATACTCGAATACGCAACTGATCATCAAATATCTACTATGTCACAGGTATATATTATAAGAACTAAACTTACGTTTCGCAAAAGTAAGTACTGTCCCAAAAAAAAAATATAACTTTCTGACAATGGCTCAGTACAACAACAAGACTCATATGGCATACTTAACTGATACATATATATACTAAAACAAGCAAAGTAGCAGGCATAATCTAATACTTAACATGTCGTATGTGGCAATGACCAGATTGAAATGGCTACCTGATCTCGCCCGTATTAACCACCTCATGTCTGGATAAATATGAAAAAATTGCATCCGCCACGATAACAATTGCAATAAAGTCAATCGTAATTGAATGACCGATCACACGATCAGCGGGAGTGGCGTTATTTGAGAGGGCGCCACCGGCCCTGGCGCCTGTCTGATAGACAGATACAGTCTAACTCATCACAGGATGCATAGCTCATGATGCTATCGAAAAATATACTCGTGTATTATTTAAATTAGCTATTTTGATGTTCGTCATGTTCTATGTTAAGATAAACAAAAAAGCTAAATCAGACATTTCCTTTTATGGAATTGTCTCAACAATTCTGAAGCTTTTATACCGTTTTAATTAGGTTCGTCTATATAATTAAGTAAATTAGTGTCGTCAAAATTGCTTTTGATTAATAAGTCACTTTGTTCAGTCATTTTGGGAGCAGTGTAGTTTAATTCTCATGTAATTGGGCTATCGTTTTTATTATCTAAATATAGTAATATGTCGCGCGATACATTGAATGGTTTGTTAACTTTATTAACTCATAACTTTATTGTTTTGGAGTGTTGGCTCTAACGTTACAATACTAAGTGTTGATTAATCTGGTCCTTCTTAGTAATACTATTTATAGATACGATTTCAATTAACCTTTCTCCGTCTCTTCGTTCTGATTCCGTCGTTTCATTAATCGTCTTTGTTTACATCGTTAACATATTGTTGACTTAGTTACATGATGTGTAATTCTTTAATGTATTTTTTGTAAATTGCAAAAACTTATATATAGCGAGTGATACTTTTTTTACGTATTTAATTGTAGCGTTATTGTTATCATTGCATACATCAATCATCCATGTAAATACCTATGTATCTTCTTATTTTCCCATTAAATGGTTTTCTGAGATCCATTATACAATGTTGATGTACGTCATTTGTTCGTCGCCGAATCCTAATACTCTTAGACTGTTACGTTACAGTATGACCGTAAGCACGGCAATTTTCAGAATGAATATATTTAACCTCAGAGAAAAACAGTAGGAAAATTTGTTCTAAATTTTGTGTCTTGATAGCACGCGAGGATTCTGACTTGGTACAAGTGACTGACGAAAGCGACAATTTAAGCTACGAGTAATAAAGAAGTGGTTAACAGAATTGTTTTATAGGACGTTAGATGGGACAATATTTTAAATTGTTTTATCGTTTCACCTTAAGTTGAATAAAACAATTTTGTTAATGGTCTTTTAAGAGCTAAGTGATTAACTAAACTGTCATGTTCATGGAATTTTGTCTTTTCTACTCGTATTAATCTTTTTGGATAAGCTGATCAATCCGTTTTCTATTAGTAGTATTATTCCAAAATGTAGGTCATACTTCAATTGGTGTAACTATTGGCAAGGGGACTTTAGAGATTAGATTTAGAGATTAATTAATAAAAAAAAAAGATAAAAGAAAAGTGAAAGCAAAAAGAATATCATTGAGAATCTTCAATCCAGTATACTAAAACTCCAATATCTTAATTTGTATGTGTCAAATATGAGAAAAGATGGATTGTTCTTTCACGCAAAAAATCCTGAATAGCTTTTAATGAAATTTACAGTAATAAAGCTTATACGTTAGAAAAACTAGATACTAGGAAGACACGAGCGGAAGCCAGTTCTACATAAACAGATCACTAAGCATCATTTGTACCAAAACAGCCCAACAGGAAGCGTTGATACAATTGGCGTTGCGAGCGACAAATTAGCGGTGCGCCCGCGCCGGACGCCGGTCATTGATTCTTGAGCAGTGTTGGCGCCGTTCGGCTCTGCTTTAAACATTTTTATTTCCTGAAGCTGACTGACCGACTCATGATCTATGATTCATAGATGAATGGAGGTCAGTGTGACCACTTTGTTGAAATTGCTGAATTTCGTGTGGATAGGGTTAAATAGTTCCGTAGTAGTAGCCACGTTATTATTTTGGATGTTATGAATATTTTTCTGCTTTTCATCTTAGGTGTTAAAGTAATTATAGATATTTGGAAAATGTTTTAATTTTATTCTTCTTAACAATATAAAAAAGAAGTGCGAAACGATGAGAATACTTTAACCGGTGAACCAAAAATTATTTTACAAAACTATAACCTTCATAAACTTTCATATTGCATTCTTTTCAACATAAGCTGATTGTGAGTGGTTTACAGAACATCAACATCGTTTTTCTTTTTATTATATTTTTATATGTAAAATCTGTTTATCAAAAAAAATATTTTATTAATTTCATTAGATTTGATATTTATAACAGTAAGAAAGGATGCGCACAATGGACAACGAATTCAAAGTCAGTCCCTGACATAGGAGCATAATTCTACATTAGCCGCGTGTCCGCCGCTCTGGCGCCATCGAATCGCTCTCTTCCTCGAGGATGCTGCACAGATTGTCCTTGCTCTTATCGTGCTTATCCTGTTTCGAAATGTCCGTCCGTATGTGATAAATCTTTTCGAATGTGACTTGAGATTTTTGAAAATGTAGAGGTACTTTATATCTTTTGTAGAGGTGCTAAAAAGAGTTGGCGTTTTTTGTAGAATTGGGGCAAAGTTTTAAATTATACCTTTTCCAAAAATGTACTTATTTTTAATTTTTGTGCTGGCGTAAGGCTAATAATGATTCGGTAAATATATAATTATGCATAGATAATAATTCCAGTCTTCCACAGATATCAAAAAATATACTTATAAATTTATTATTGAAAAAATACTAAGTAATTAAAATATGCACAAAAATACAAGCAAATCACCATTATCTGCAATTATCACCCAACCTACTACCAAATGAATTAAAAGATATTCCAAAATATTTTCACGTTTAATTAGAAATAATTAATCAAATGAATTAAAGTAGACGAAATTCGATTCGTTTGACAGTATCCTATCAAATATACACGGTATTACACGCAATTACAGGCGATAAATGTAATTACAAGATATCATCGTGTATCCGCAGCCGTGATTACATAAATGTGTTCCGATAATACTTATCGGAATTAATATCGATGAATTTTCAACTTTTTCAAGTAATATTTAATGTTTTCTTAGAATCGGTAAAGGAAATATATAAGTGATATAGTTTGTTTGTGGTGAAAATCGGAACAACGTTCAAACTACCCACTACAGAAGTGCTGTTGTTTGTTTCAGTAGTTTTTGACTGTAGATTTCAATCAATTATTCTACTTAATTATTTTTTTAAGTTAATGAAATGTCAAAATCTATTTCCAAAATTTTTGAAAGTCGTTTGAACGGAAATCGAATTGAACTTAAGATAAAGGCACAATTTTGCTAAATCTTTCTTTTCTTATTTTCAAAATTAAATTTAGAAATTCAACAGGTTTCCTATACAATCCTCATTAACATGTTACTATTTCTTTTACTAAATGTCCCCCTTTACTGCCACAATCGGTGACCCCAGTCGAGAGGCGCGTGCGTTTCCGAAATGAATTATTCGTCGACGCCGGGCGTCAGGCCCTGAGGAGGGCAATCGAGCAAATCAAGTCGTAACACTTCGTTGATAAAGCAATTGGTATATCTTTTGTCTGGTGTTTAAATAGTGCTTGCTTTTTGCTCTGTTTTCTCCTCGTTGTCGTTTCGTAGGAAGGTCTGGCATTTTTTTTTTGTTGACACAGGGTATATCTTCATAGATATTCGACTCCTGACAGGACAGGTTATGTGAGATTGTACACAATTAAAATCCCTGCGACGGCTTCGATTGCGATGATCACTTTTGCATGCGCAACCGCTGCCTCTCCCGTTTTCGGCCTAGTTTTTACCTAAGTTTTAAGTTTTAAGTTTTGGTACTTATCTAGATGCATAATATTCTAATTAAACTTTTTTTTGGTTTTTAAATCTGTCGCTTTTAAAGCAATCGACTTTTATGCCATATCTATTTGCCACATTTGCAACGAGGAATTTTAATGTGACAATGAGAAATCAGCTGTGAGAATGTAGCATGTTTTAGTAGCAATGGTACAACAATTAGGGCCTAAGTCTTTAAATTACTAGTTTGGATCCATATTCCTCAAAATTTGAAGAAACATTTTTTAACATTGTCTAGCATTGAATTCATAGAAAGAGAAACAAGTTTTTTTACATTTGCAGTGACGAAATATGGCAAAAAAATTATTCACAGCTGCTTCTGAAAATTTAGGCGTTATCTTTTAAATCGCTACGTGAGAATTAATCCTTCGACATTGATTGTGTTTACGATGATGTTGTCACCGATTAAAATTCTTATACGTTAATTGGAATTATGATTTTTTAATCCTTCCTTATCACCGGTATATTTCGATAAATGATCTTTTTTTCGCTTTGGAATTTCATGATACAAGGAAATTCTGTAATCTGTAAATCTTGCATTATTTTAATTAATATTTCCAACATATCGTATTTGTGACTTGTGAAATGAGTAAAAGTGATCGTATTTTATAGCTACATCTTTTCATTTGTAACAGAATCAAATAATGCCTACTATAATTATAATTCCGATATTAGCAATCCTATTTTTACTATTAAAACTAGAACGTAATAATAATTCAATAAAAATTACTAGCCAAAGTGACTTTTTGCATTTTTATAAAATACATGTAAACTTTGTTAGTCGGACGATTCAACACTTAATTCTTTACGCTTTAAATATAACAAACACGAATAATCATAATAATCAAGCATGTAATACGAAACAAGTTGTAATCTGCTAATCTCGAGTCCCACCCATATGAAATTGAATGATTCACTTTTAATTGTTGGATGAAAAATACGGAAGGACTCATTACTGTAGGACGTGTATTTCATTTAATTAATCTTCATTTGGATGATGTGGAATAATTTATAAAAATATTCGTGATGTTTGATAAAGTATTCAATATTTCGAATAATAACCATTTCCGACTTTGGTGTCTCTTTTTGTCAAAATAGCATGAAATGATGTAGGCGAGTTACTTAGTGTTTAATGATCTGTCGGTGAATATTTGCAGTGCCAGAGTATCCAGAAATAAGTTAGACCAGCTTGAGAAAGAGTAAGCAATATTAGTGGCTAGGAAGTAAGGAAATGGTTGTGGGAAGGAGTTTCTAAAATAGTAATTACACTTATTGTACGAAACTTTATATTACGTACTTCACGGCTATATTTTGAGCAAAATATTTAATTTAGATATGTTTGTTGTTCTCAGGAGTATCAGCGAGCGAGGCGTTAAGAAATGGCCTATGTCAATCTCTATGGTCGCCGGCGACGCGCCACGAGGCGCGTGTTGCTTCACCACCGCAACAAATAGATAGTTACCCAGTTAGAGGTAAGCTATTTTATATATTTCATACATGTATACTAAAATTAAAGTAAGAAAAGACAAAATATCGAAAAAAAGGATTTAAAAAAAAAAACCTAGGAATTCCACAAGGCAATTCATTTGGTCCAGTTATTTAGACTCGTATTTAAATTTGACCATAATCCCTTTTACTCTTTTCATTGTTTTTTTATTGCTAAACTCTATTTGACAATTCTCCTTTTTTAAATTCAAAAACAAGGATTTGCTTACGTATTAATACACTGACATATCTAAATAGCTTTACAAGTAAGATTATACCAAATTCCATTGAAAGTTGTCGAGATGACATGTCATGAACTAAAACTACTAATAACAAAACTCCACCCACCGGCGTCCAAAGGCTTCGATGTTTAATAAAAAATCTCATAAGCACGTAGGCCCTCGGTGAAATTCCAATAACATTGGGCTTCAAATCCCACGGCTTCAGATTTGGGCTGACATATCTTATCGGGCCGACAGCGCGTATCGCTCGGCAAAATTACGTTTGTTTTATGACTCTGATTTGCCGGCGGCAGCGACAAAGCTGATATAGATATGAGTATCGACAGTTTAAACGTTCGTGTTATGATGGTTGTAATTCATGTATCGAACACGAATTTCGATAGCGACGATAAGGGTAGCGTTGACGGAAAAAAATTGATACATAAAACAATATGCATCTAGTTAATTGATATTGCAGAGGCCTAATTGTATAAAAGTGTCGTTTTCGTAACGGGTTTTTTCGCACACTCTGACAATTAAAGTAAGCATTTTAGTACAGAAATCAGAAATCAACTATCAAAATGTTAATAGTCATAGTTTTGCATAAATTGGAGTTATTACTGTATTTGTGTCAAATCTAAAGAATTTTTAGAGAGGGATTTTTATCAAAAAATTGTTAAATCATGTTAAACTAAAAGAACATGCTAATTATGTTGAATAAACGTTAATTCAAGATGTTTTGGAAAGTAATATTGTCATCAGTAAACAAAATTAACTTTATTTGCTGACTCTCCTCTGCCCTCGTCTTGGCACGTTGTAAATCCGATTTGGACATGTGTACCCTTGTAGGTAAACATTAGTTTACAAGATAACGCTGTGCCGTGTTTGAAATGTAATGGATTGTTTAACATTATGACCGTTTCGGAGAACGATTTTTATTTATATCCAAAACCGATGCTATGATTTCATGTTTGGTCTTAATTCCTGATACAAATTTCGTTAGTTACGTGATATTAGTTCCACAATTATCGGTCTCAACTATCCCCCTCAATCTATCGACAAATTAAATGGAATTAGCCTGCATGTCAGTTTTACTTTACACGTACCAGTCTATAGCACTTCAAACATAAGGTGACCACAATGCTCGATCAATCAAATGTTGTCCATTCGTGCACGCCAAGTCCCGTCAATATTTGCCAAGTGGCTACAACGTCACGACATCGCCCCACAATTTTATTTGCCCTGTTATTCACGTTTCTGTTTGGCCAAGTGTGGCCAAGTCGGCAGAGTTACATTATCCTCTTGTTTAAAGTTCGCGTGACTTAGCGCTATGACAATTGTATTCTGTGGGCCTCGTGAATTGTTAAGGGCTTCGTGATTGTTCCGGTATACTGCCGTTTCTTTGAAATGATCGGCTTATTTAACGTTGATGTAGCCATTTAAAAATTTCTTTTATCTTTTCAAATACGATTTCATATGTATGACTAAGGCTAGATAAATAATCAATTGCTTGTGATTTTGTATTTCTGTTTATAACTTATTTTGAACATACTTAAAAGTTGCTTAATTAATAAGAAATCTAAGATTATCCACAAATATTTCTATTCAAAATGTAGAGAAGTTCTTACACGGGGAAAACTCATTAAGACCGAAACGTTTGTTAAGCGGTGATAATCACAAATCTAGACGCACGTTTAACGATTATTGAGGCAGAATTTAATCTCAAAGATGCCGCGAGCGACATTTCGTCAATGTTTACAAACTAACAGAGTTAAATCTGCCATTAATTTTACGATTGCGCTTCTAAATTGAACCTTATCACCTTGGTATTACGATATACGGGTGAATGTTTTAACGGTGATGTAAAATTGCTCAATGTCACAAACATGAACCGTGCTATTGTTTCAGCAAATAATTCGTGGAAACATTGGAGAGAAATCGGGGCGCACACAAAGGCGCCGCCGAGATAGTGTAGGCACCGCGACCTCTGATTAAATTAAACATAGCCGTCAAAACGCGTCGATCTCGTGGGTTTGATATGAGAAATAATTTTATTATATTTCTGGATACTGATACAATTGTAAGAGAAATGTTAAGTTATGTACCTATTAATACTGTTTAAGTAGCTTTAAATTTTAAAATCGTTAATGATGTGACAAAGGAGAATCATGGAATAGTACGTAAAGATAACTATTGTGTAGCTTAAAAAATAGTGACACGGGCGTAAAATTAAAAATTACTTTAAGAAACAATAATCAAAATGCGTCATTACAAAAGACGAGGAAAATGCAAACTTCAAGAGCATTTAGGATTTAGTGATATCAGTGATGATTTCTGACACCGTTAGATCTCAGGGCGTGACCGTAATCCCTTAGCTATCATATCACTTGTAGTTCCTCTGATGTCGCCGCTAAGACCTGATTTATCTCGAATATCACGAAATCTGCTGTCAATGCAAATGTTTATGTAAGTTAAGAAATTTAAGATTAGTTACGTATTTTGTGACGTATTATTGTTGAGTCCTGTTGAGGATAAGTGCAATCGCTGTCAACTTGTTTTGGATAAGCAAAACAGATTGTAGTCTTTTTTTAGCATAATACTAAAACGCGTTAGAATCTTTTCACTTGGAATTGTTAGTTTATCAATTGGATCATTTCCTAATAGCAATATTTTTGTCGTTCTTATTTCACTATGGTAATTGTACTCATATAGTAATATAATTCGTCGCTTTATTATAACTTTATTTAGATTTGATAGTTACTTCATCCACCTCCATCTCTAAGCAACCTGCAAATGTCACACTGCTGGGCCTCCTCACCTATTAAATGTTAACCTCATGTTAAAAGCTCAAACTAAAATAATTTGTTTATAAGTCTAAATACTAGAAAAATATGTAATATCTTTATAACAGATCAACTAAAACCGAATATAATCAGGTTTATTGCCGCACGTCACTTCCTCGGAGACTAAAAGATAAATCGATACTGATACTGTTAAACGCTAATCGTACAGACCTTCAGAATATAACTTTGATTAACACCCAGTAAAGGGATTAAAACAGAAATCCATTTGATTAGACCCGAGGTTTGCGATAAATACGATTTTCGGTGTTTGCACCAAACGGACACTGGTATAATTTTATGATCTGATAAAAAAGGATTTGGTATTTTTTACGATTTCACGATAACGGCTATTTGTTTTTGGTTTTATTGCTTTCTACGTATCCGATTCGGCTTGAAGGTCAAACAAATCAATAAAGTTAGAGATTAATACGTATCGGTAAAAATGTACAAAATATACCTATCAATCATATTAAGTTTTTGCTTTGTAAGTATTATAAGTTGAATTTGCTCGTGATTATGTTTCAAATACAGGCAGGTACAAGAAAATTTGAAGATCATACATACGAGTATGTCTGTCTATTGGTCCGTTTAAATTACCTTCTCTGTGATTCAATGTCTTGACGTCTCTTTAGATGTAGAAAAATGTCAGTTCAAGACCTCAAAGTTTTGACCATTTGCAGGATTATACCTATCAATTGAACAGACTTGTAAAATCTAGATAAAGATGTTCTTTTATATTTCTATAGAAGTATTTTAATGAAATATTTTATTTCATTGTTATTTTATTTACAAAAGTTGCACAATATTTAATTACATGATTTATTTTTAACAAAATGGCTGCTACTGCCTGCAATGTTGATTTCCGTTGATGTCAAATGGTTACAATTCATTTCTAGGTTATTTTTATTACGTGTTAAATACATTATTCGTATAAAAGTAGTAATATTTATATTAATTTCAGAGTAACAAAATGCTCACTACAAAACTAGTTAAAACAGTGATACAGCGGTACGAAAGAATGATTTATAATACAAATTACATACAAAATTTTAATGTTTTTTGAAACATTTCGTCATTTACGATCAAAGATTTGGCTAATCCATGCCGATAAAAGGGATTTAAAATGTTATTACGAATGATAAAAGACATTAAAAAAGAATGATAACATTTGATTTATACGTTTTTTTTTATAATTTCGGCGATAGCGCAACACTTAAATGATGATAGGTGTACCGAAATTATCGCTTTTGATACGATTTCTGTTTTTTTTCGAATTACTTTAATAATGTCATAATTATGTTTAATTAATCAGTTTTAAGTTGAGATAATTGCAACTGCTAATGACAATGATTTTTTTTTTTGTAATTAAACAAAATGGCGGTTTCATAAGATTGAAAACACTTTTGCATAGATATATTATTTAAAAATAAATAAAAATATTTCTATATATTATTCTTAGTAAGCGCAGAAAATACGCA